>VXAV01008415.1:18342-29140 GCA_013399715.1 Alectura lathami | reverse complement strand
TTTCATGCTTTGCAGCACAGCAGATGGAAGAAAAGTCTCTAATCCCCATTCTTTTCTGCAATAGAAGGCATATATTTAATTTCACATTCCTGTGATGATTATTTATCTAAAGAGTGGTGACTATGATGTCAAGTGAATGAACTCCTGTAAACAGAGGGAAGAGTTGATCAAATCCTGAGTTTCCCAATAAAACATTATTTTCTATATTCAAACTATATATTACTTATGAAGATGCTATAAAATGATATTTAATCTCTTTTCTGTCCCCTCTATCCCTTCCAACACACTATGCAGAAAAGAAGTTTAAAATTTGTATGTTTAAGATCTAGGTTTTATTGTTAAATCCCACCTAATTACATGGACAAGCACCATTATTGAATTAAAATTGCAGAAGATTCAATAACATAATGTCATATTTAATTTTTATTTTCTAAGTTTTTTTTTTTTCTTTTTTAGAACATGCAATCATTGCCTTTGTCACTTTGCCAACTTGACAACTAGTTCCCCTCATGTTACTCAGATTGCTTTCCTACTTGATGCACCCCTGTTGACAGAAGACTGACTCTTCACTTGTAAGTAATCATTTTTGCTGGTTTGTTAAGAGGATAAAATATAACAACGTAACAAAATTTGTTGTTTGTTTTTATCCTAGCAGATATACACAAATCTGCATTTTGGATTTTTTCTTTTCTTGTAGTTCAATATATATAATGTTTAACCTCCCCTTGAATGTCATAAGGACAACACAGAACAGGTGCTTACTGGATTCTTCTGTATCTAAGAAATATAAGGAATCTAAAATCCTATAGCCTTCTAAACCAAGAAATAACTGAGTCTCTACTAAAATAATCTCTACTAAAACCACTGAAAGCAAGTAAATTAATCTCATTTACATTTATAGCCTATTACACATGCCTGAACAGATGACCAAAAGGTAAAGGTATTGCCCATACTTGCAGTTCTTAACCCACCTGAACAAATTTCAGTAATGAAGAATGAACCTAAAATTGGTGCACACCCAAAGGCATATTAAAGAATTAAATTTAAAGAATATATGAGCTTCTGGAAATGTTTCATTTTTAAAGAACACACTGTATCCTCAACTTACTCTATGTATTTGAGGGAGATTTTCTGGGTTTGCTTGGTGGTCACAGTTGCAATATACATTTGTAGCGCAGCCAACCGCAGGGCAATGTCGTATTTCAGTTCTGGTCCAAATCTTTCCTGAACCACATCATTACAGCTCTGCCAAGGAACCAGTAGAGGGAGCATCAAGTTCAAAAATCTGGCACTAAAATTAATCAATTTTCTTAAAATGAGCATTGCATGAAGAGTAACCCTGAACTCAGAAACCAGACCATGCTGAAAGCAGAACTGCTGCTCTCAGAGATGTCAGATGCTCACCTGAATAAGGGTACTTCTGGGGAATGCAAGGACTGCTGCCAAAGAGCAGAAGGCACGGATACTTTGATCTAAGCTCGATCTCCCTTCATCCTTCCTGGGGAAAACAGTAATCCTCTTTAACTTGTGTTGGGAGGGTATTAGACTATCTGGACTCAGGACAGCAGAACTCTGCCTGGTGAGATGCTCAGGAGGAGAAACACGTTGCTCGTATATCAGTTTTCTCATCCATTTTACTAGAAGTCCCTTTTCAGACATCATTTCTGCCTGCTATTATAACACTGGAAATAAGTATGAGCAATTATTTTGGCTTCACTCTTTTCTCAAGCCAAATGTATTTTGGAAAGGCTTCAAAGCATCACTGTTTGGCGGGACGTGTGAAGGAAGGGAACTTTGCAGATGATAAAGATTTGTGCAATCCCCAAGTGCATTGGCTTTACACAACAGAAATAAAACCCTGTATTTACTGTGGCCACATTTTACTGCGTGTAAATATTTATCTACACTGAGTGCAACCATGTTTTTATTCTCCTTTTTGCTACCAATGGCCATGCTTTCACTTACCTGTACATAAAGATATTCAAAAGCAACTGGATCTCTTCTTAAAAGATCAATGGGATCCTTTGGGACAAAGCTAATCCTGAAAAGACACCTCATCTTATGTGAGCTTGGCCTCTGGGTCACCTAGAACAGCGCAATAACCACGTCAGAGTGTGGCAGTCCTGGTTGTGCAATACAGTCTGTAGTCATGGGCATGGATCCCCCTCCAGAGAAACACAGTAACAAGAAATTAATCCTGTCCAACAAAGAGCTTTGCTATGGGCTCCTTATTAAGCACCGCACATCAGAAAATCATATCTCATGGAAAGAATTTTAGACTTACATAGGCATGACTGCCTATACCTCATTCTCAAAGCAGAGGAATTCACTTGTTCAAATCCAGAGTGATGAAGACTGAAAAAACAGACCTCAGTGGTAACTATCCAAGTGAAACAGAAAGTGAGGTGTTCTTCAGCAGGACCAAAATACCCATGAGCCCTAAGGCTCTTAGGGAGAGGTCACATTTTAGATCTTATACTGACTGAGAATACAGGTGAAGTACAGCTTGGCAGCTATTATTCCCACTTTCCCTTGACTGCTTTAATCCGTTAGACAATTTGCAAGAAATCATGTCTTTTCAGTTTTCCTGAGTTGTTCTGGATTAAGGCACCTATCTCTAGAACTCTAACCAAAATAGATCTTTGCCAATACTTTAAAAGATCAGAAAGACTTTTCTTTTTGTTTGTTGGTCAGCAAAACTCTTCACTAAGAACATAATGCAGTAATCTGGGTATATTCACAGGGGATCATCACGGAGCTAATAAATAATTGGATGAAAGAGTAACAATCCAATAACACTGTTCTAAGTCATGGTCAGCAGCAACATTATAATAGCAAATCAGAGTATTGCTGACTTGACAGGAACTTCAAAGAAGAAATTAATGTAGTTTATTTAATTAGGCTAATGTAGTTAGAGAGTCAGTGTACTTTATTATCAGCATCTCTAATTGATAAGAACATACTTTTAAAAATCTCCAATGGAGATTCTGCCTTGTACTAACGATTTTCAGAATGTATGTTTATCTCACATTGTCTCTGACCTCATTCTCAAGTATCTAAACGTACTCTGTTTCCATAAATAAAAGATCAGGATGGGATTTTCAAAAGCTCTCTGTGTTGGTTTATTCTGATCCCTCTGATTTCAATGGGAATTTTAGCAATTACTTCAAAGAGAGACAGCTAGGCCATAAGAGCTGGCATTGAGTACTCCTGGATATTGTGCATTCATTGGGTAGCTCATACCACACAAAAAGAATGCTAACATGGCAAAGCCAAATTTGTAAAAGATGGAAAACGCTAGAAAGACCTTGAGTGGGTAAACTGATTTCCTTCATACCACCAGACTGACTGCAGTTACATGACCAAGGAAATTCTGTCTTTTAAATTGAAATATTGTCCACCTCAGCATTTAAAAAATGCATTTATATTTTTTTCAAAAAATTTAAGTAAAAAGTAAAAAATACAAGTATTCTCCTCAAACACAGAAATAGCACAGAAAATTTCAGGCTAAATAGCTTGGCAAAAAGGATAAGCAGCTGAAATCAGGGTCACCTGCTGGTAACCATGAAACAACTTTACCTCTACTCAGAACTGGCTTGTCAGCAGCCTGATTTCATAGAATCATAGAATGGTTTGGGTTGGAAGGGACCTTAAAGATCAGCTAGTTCCAACCCCCCTGCCATGGGCAGGGACACCTCCCACTAGACCAGGTTGCTCAGAGCCCCATCCAGCCTGGCCTGGAACACTGCCAGGGAGGGGGCAGCCACAGCCTCTGTGGGCAACCTGTGCCAGTGTCTCACCACCCTCACAGGAAAGAATTTTTTTCTAATATCTAGCCTAAATCTCCCCTCTTCCAGTTTATGGCCACTAACCCTTGTCCTATTGCTACAAGCCATTCCAAAGATTCCCCCCAGCTCTCCTGTAGGCCCCCTTCAGGTACTGGAAGGCCGCAGTGATGTCTCCCTGGAGCCTTCTCTTCTCCAGGCTGAACAACCTCAACTCTCTCAGCCTGCCTTCGTAGGGGAGGTGCTCCAGCCCTCTGATCACCTTTGTGGCCCTCCTCTGGACCCCCTCCAACAGCTCAATGTCCTTCTTGTGTTGGGGTCTCCAGAACTGGAAGCAGCACTCCAGGTGGGGTCTCATGAGAGCAGAGTAGAGGGGCAGAATCACCTCCCTGGCCCTGCTGGTCACGCTTCTGTTGATGCAGCCCAGGATGCGGTTGGCCTTCTGGGCTGCAAGTGCACATTGTTGGCTCATGCTGAGTTTTTCATCAACTGACACCCCCAAATCCTTCTCCTCAGAGCTGCTCTCCAGCCATTCTCCGTGCCGCCAGTATTTGTGCTTGGGATTTGCCTCCCTCATTGATTTGCCTCCCTGATCTAAGAAAGAAAGTCGCAACAGCATTTTCTGGGTCATGGTTCATCATCACAGAATTGACATAATGGATCATTGCATATAGAAGCCAAACTTGGCTTCATCAGAAAGAGTATCTTTTCCTGTTATCCAGATACTGATCTGCATAATCAGATAGGAATCAAAAATCAAAATACATATTTATTTAAAAGAATTTTGGTAGACTGGGGTTCTCAGAACTGTTACAATGGATTTTCCAGCTTTTGAGAATGTTCATTTGCTGTGCCACATAAGATATGAAAAATGGGTTTGATAAATATTTTCTGGCTTCAAGTCTGGTCTTTGAAGAACTTTTTAATACTTTTTAATGTCTTAGTGAAGCAATGACATTTGATACCTATAAAATAAGAAAATAACTATTCTGTGAGAACTTGGATTCTTATAGCCACATCTGAATACTGCCACTACGTGACAGACTGTATCAAACTATAAACCTTGCACCTAACTCACTTGAATAGTTAAAAGTATAGACAATTTACCAATTAACCAGTCTCATTAATATCTGTTTTCACATACAATCAGACAAACCTGAGTTAGAGTCTCCTGTTCATGTAGCAAAAGGAGTTTTGTTCCAGATCCTTCAACCCTCTGCTCCAGCATCAGTGAAAAGTGTTCAATACACTTGATGGAAAGCTTTTCTTGCAGGGTTAAGATGACATCCTAATTAACACAAGATTTATAAAATGTGCTTTAATTCATTAAAAGCTTGGGAACGAGTTCTTCACTGCCATGCACCCTGCGTGTACACAACTCAAGGTGGAAGTCAGGTGGTTAGAAGGGAGGATGGCTGTGTTTCATGCATGTTCTCCAAGAGTATATAGGACATCATAAGCATTCACCCTGGGAAAAATTGGTGCCTTTTTATTCCAGTATCTCCGAGATAGTAACATACACGCATGTGAAAAATACATACGTATTGTGAAATGACAGCTTTCTGTGCAGCTTAGCATGCATATCATACTTGTGTGGCCCTTCAGTTGAATCTCTTGATTTCTCTGCAAATAAAACCTCTCCATCACAAAATGAGACAGGGTCTTGCCACTCTTCTCTTTACTTTTCATAGAATCATAGAGTCACAGAATGGCTTGGGTTGGAAGGGACCTTAAAGTCCACCCAGCCCCAACCCCCAGGGCCCATCCAGCCTGGCCTTGAACGCCTCCAGGGATGGGGCATCCACAGCATCCCTGGGCAGCCTGTGCCAGGGCTTCACCACACTCATAATGAAGAATTTCCTCCTAATGTCTAATCTAAATCTCCCTTCTCTTAGTTTAAAGCAATTCCCCCTTGTCGTATCACTACCTGCCTATGTAAAATGTTGCTCTTCATGCCGTTTATAAGTTCCGTTTAAGTACTGGAAGGACACAGTGAGGTCTCCCTGGAGCGTTTTCTTCTCCAGACTGAGCAAGCCTAGCTTCCTTCTCTATTTTTGAGGCAGGGCCACCAAAGAGCACAAATGGTATTTCTCAGAGTCACAGAATTGCAGGGGTTGGAAGAGACCTCAGGAGATCATCTAGTCCAACCCCCTGCTAAAGCAGGTTCCCTATAGCATGTTACACAGGAAGGCGTCCTGGCGGGTTTTGAATACCTCCAGAGAAGCAGAATTCACAACTTCTCTGGGCAGCCTATTCCAGTGCTCTGGCACCCTCACAATAAAGGAGCTTTTCCTTAGATTTGCATGGAACTTCCAGTGTTCCAGTTTTTTCCCATTGCCCCTTGTCCAAGATAAAAATTTAATGGATGGCCTTTATTTGTTCTTATGGCAAGTTTTTTTTTTTTTTTTTTTTGAAGTCCACTTATTCATACTTGTGTTTAATGAACATACTTAAGTTTGAAATGCTAACAGGAAAGTCAACAATGATGATACCTGTGCTAAGCAGCAGCTTGAAATTCAGGGATAATTTTAATTAATAGTATATAACCTATTTCTAAAGAATTTTTATTATGGTTTTTCACACTGTTTTCAATCAAAGGATAATCAATTTGAGAATAATTGTTTCTAAAATAACAGCTAAATAAATCTCAGAAAACATTTAACCAATCTGTACTTCACTTTCATATAATACTTTATAAATATACCTAGAGTATTACTATCATCTGGCAAGGTATCTTTTGCTTTAGTGAATGTAGAGCAAAAACAAATACATAACAACCCATCTTTTAAAAATAGTTTCACATTTTGCTCATGAAAAGATTAAAGCATTTCTAACCATCTAAGAGATTTTTAGACATACATAAGCATCCAGATGGATAGGATTTACTAAGGACACCATGATGAATCGTATTTCCAAGTGTTTTAACAAAATTTAGGAAGATTAATTGATCAATTAGAGCATGTTTATGGAAAATCAACAGCAAACTGGTGGAAGGATGAAAAATGTATGTAGGAGGATGAGGCCAACTCTGTACACTGTAAATAATAAGACAGTATTAATGGATAGCAAGCAACAATTCTAAATAATGGAGGTTACTATTGTACTGTTCTGACTAATGGAGAATTTATTTCCTATACATTAAATCTACTTTTACTTATACTTCTAAACTATGCTCAAAGACCAGAGGCATGCCAATAATAGGAAGAGACATAATATTAAATGTAACTTTTTAAGTGCAGGTAATATAACACTACAATGACATTGTTTTTTGCTAGCTGTCTTGGCTCTTTAAATATACAATGCTAAAGTACATATGCACTGAATTACCAAAGCAATTTTTTGCTAACCTATTGTCTTATCCAGTAACTTAGAATCAGCTCGGGTGTCACCTGCCTACAATAAGGAAAGTGAGGACTGCCTGTGAGCCACCAGTTGCATCCTTGGTGGTGGACTCAGCAGGAGCATGCTGACTTCACCTCACTCTGCAGGAAAAGCTGCAGAACCTACACCCACCCATCCACGACAAGGAATATAAGCACACAAACATGCAAGAACACGTAGCTGTGCAGGCTGTGGGATATATAATTGCCCAAATTAGGTGAAAATAAAATTAATCCTACAAAAAATCAGAATAACTAATGACTAATGTAAAATTAGGCTACAACATCAGTACAGCTAGGTCACTGAGCCCATATGGGTATCTGCCAGTTAGGTATCACAGAATCACAGAATGGCTTGGGTTGGAAGGGACCTCAGAGATCATCTAGTTCCAACCCCCCTGCCATGGACAGGGCTGCCAGCCACTAGCTCACTAGATCAAACTGCCCAGGAACCCATCCAGCCTGGCCTTGAACACAGCCAGGGATGGGGCAGCCACAGCTTCTCTGGGCAGCCTGTGCCAGCGCCTCACCACTCTCTCAGTGAAGAATTTCTTCCTGATGTCCAACCTAAATCTCCCCTGGTCTTACAGTACATGACACAGCCATGACAGGACTACCAAAAACTCATGTGATGTGATGGCCGAAGACTGGTTTCAGAGGCCAAATATCCTGGAACAGGTTGATTGGTTGGTTTCATGCTTATAGAATAAAATAATGGAAAGTGGGGTCATGGACCTCCAAAGGCTATAGAGACCTCAATTAGAAGCATGTCCTCTAATTCTCCACCCAACCAAATTCTCAAAATGACTAAAGAACTTTATTATCTCACAGCTGTAGAATGGAGGCTGTTATCTATTCCTTGGATTCAATTTATGCCTTAGGTGTATACATGGACTATAATCAGAAGTTGCAGATCATGCTTATGTGGAACTCCAATAACTTTGCCCTTTCACCTGAAGACTGGAGTAAATTTCCCTGTGTTTACCTTAGTAAATTGCTCTCCTTGCTGTTCCAGTTGACTGAGCATACTGCATAATCACAATGAGAAGAAAACCAGCATTTCTTCAAACATGCATAGCATTACAATCCCTAAAAGTCAGCGAAAGCTGGCACTGCAGCTGAAAATTGCATCCTGTCCTTGATGCTCATTCCCACCCATACACTCTCTTGTCTCAGTGTCACAAGACACATGCTATCATGCAGTGACCTAGATTTGGTAACTGATCTGAGTTAAAACTAGCTCACCCAAACAAAATCCTTGAGAGAACAGCAGCATGTCCAACAGTGCTAGTCTTGCTGCTTACTACGCTACTCCACAGCACTCACAGACACCAGCGATGACTCTGGTTTAGGAACCTACATAAAAGAGTGTCACAGACACTCCCCAGCAGCCTGGATTGCATGCCAGGGCTTCGCCATTTTATTTCTCTGTATGGAAAGCGTTATGAAAAGTTTAGAGGACATTACACTGAGAAGAGTAATTTATCACTGGCATAACCCTACACTATCCCATCCCAAGTTCACAGGATGATAACCTAGATGATATTCAATTAGCAACTAACATTTTAATCTTCTTAGATCCCAACTTTTGCTGACAAATCATACTAGTATTTGGCAGTGTATCAAAAACACTAGTTCCATGCAATTTTAATTGGGCTCCAGGCACATCAAAATGATCGCTTCTACTTTTTCTTCACTGACACTACTACACACTTTTTACCAGCAGAAAAATGGACCAAAGCCTCATTATTTCTGCGAATAATAATAATTATAATATTCTGTGAACTGTGAATCCAGCCCCAATCCAACACACTAGAAATTGTGTTCTTAAAGCATTCACAGTAAATCAGAATTACTGAAGGTCTTGCAAAGCATTTAACTTGCATTCTTAGCATTGCATACCAAGGTATATCTAGCCTACCTTTATTGAAGTGCTGCAGTCGAAACGGAAAGATTTGGTTTGTCCATTTTCAAGATATACCTTCAGAACATTTGGCATGAAAAGAAGTGAGTTGTCCTTAACTGTTTCCTGCAAAGCAAATTAGTGAATCATATTACAACATGTAAATAAACATGGAAATAAAAATGTTCTATAAAGAAGATCATCATTCAGATGTAAAGGTACATCTGAACGATGAGTTTGTCGGGTTAAATTGATAGCAGAATTAACAGTGCCCTGCAGGTGTCTAGCCATGCCTATTACAGCAGTGCTTTATAGGTCTCTTGCCTGGAAAAATATAACCTTTCGCTTACATTTTATGTCTGACTTAGAATATTTTCTTTCCCTAAATACTGTTTCTCTGCAATAAATGCTACCTTTGATGTTGAAATATCTTCAGTAAAACAGAAAAATATATTGCTGTTTCTTTGATTCTGCGGAGCTCTTTAGTGCCTTTACAAAACAGGAACTGCGGATTCATTAGTAAAAATTACATAAAAGATGTTTTACATTCTCTTTATAACTGGATATTATATGCTAATCTCTATCACTGTTTAACAAGAGTAACATATAATATTGCTACTTAATTGCGACAATTGAAATGAAGGACACTAAACAGGAAAAGGGAAGAGAAAAAAAGGTTTCTTTTTAAAAAAAAAAACAACAGCACAATATGCTTTCAAAAAAAATGCAGTATCAATTTATGTTTGGAAGAATGTTGGATAAGGACATCTGTGTGGAATGATGTTCTGTCACATTATGAAAGTGAGCCAGGAGTTCATGTCTGAGGAGGAGGTCAGTGCCTCTCAAAAGGAGACTCACTTTGCCTGAGGCCCAGAAGCAAGTTAAGGTTGGTAAAACAAATTTTAAAGAGGTCCATAAGGTAGTGTTAATCTGTTTTCCTGACATGCTACTTGCCTTGAGTTTATGATTTCCTGTATATATTAAAGACTATAAAGAAAGACCTACATATGCTATCATCACAAAATGCCTTGTCTAGCATTTTAATTTTATTTCAAGAAAGGACAATTTTTTCACAATATTATAGGCCCAATGGACTTTACAAACAGATCTTCCTGAATCTTCCCTTTGTAAGCCTGTCACTCCTGTTCCTGTTCCTACCATATAATTTTCTCACTTTCCAGCCTTAAGGCATACCTTTGGATGAAATGCTCAGTCCTTCCTGAGCTTAAATAGCTGAATACTCACCGACACCTGGCCATTGATTATTACTTCTTCTGAGAACCGCACTTTGACAGGATTGGACTTCAATCTTGCCTTTTTTGCAGCACTAATAAAAGCTGATTTAGGAGACTGGAAGGAAAAATTATGACAAAATATATCACATAAATTCAAGTTAACACCTATTTTTGATTTTTTACTTTTTTCCTGTTTCTCCTACATTGGGAACTCCATGTATATAGCAACACTTTGCACACCGTTTGCTGAAGAATGGAAATATGATCAAACCATAATGCTTCTTGAAACAATATGTATGCAAGGAGTCACTGATGTACTCCAGGTACTGAAAATTACCCACAGACAGACTGGAGCAAGGAGAAGGGCTCTTGATGTACATACAAGCTCCTCATAGTGCTTTCACAATGATCGCTGTCAACCAAACTGGTCTGCATGAATGAACACTGATCAGTAGGCAGTGAGTGATCCTTCCTTCAACACTGAATGGGACTTTC
>VXAV01008415.1:0-13913 GCA_013399715.1 Alectura lathami | reverse complement strand
CTTGCTGCCATTTGTCCTGAGGACCTTTGGAAATGAAAGAAACCTTCAGTCCATATAAACTCAGGCATCAAAAATGAAGGACAATGGGAATGATAATGCATCAGAGATGTGAGAAAAGCCTCATGAAGAGGGAAGAGACCAAACGGCAACTGCGAGGGAGAAAGACTGAACAAAGAAACTAGAAGGAGGAATGGGTGGACAGGTTGAAGGGGCTTTCATTTGGCTGAGACAATATGAAAGTTCACACAGAATTTTCTCACAGTCTTCACTGACGAACAGACTGCATATTGTGTACAACTATACTACATAAAAATCCAGAGTCGAATAAGAGGCCTTCAGGAAGAATGGAGAGGAGCAGCAATGCTGACCAGGATTTGCACCACACAAAGGTGAAAGGCAAAAGGCTGTGAAACACAATTCTGACATGAGAGGAGTTTGGTTCAAACAACAAAATGTTGTTGGGAAGAGGCCATGTACAAGCCTTTAGGCTGGTAGCATTTCTAGGAAGCAACACAGTGACAGTGTATTTGTCAGTAACCACACCATGATCCCTAAGAGTGCAGAAATAAAGCTATGTATGGAACTGACCATACTAAAAAAGCTCATATGAAGATTTGCAGTGGCCAGGTACTAAGGATGACTGGGAAAAATGTTATTATGTGTACAGTAAAAAAAAAAAAAAAAAAGAACTTATCATTCCAACACGGTCTTTACATCTTCGAGTAGTCCAATATCATCCTGTTCAACACTCATATCTGACTTCCAAATGTTTCCTGAAACTTCATCTTAGTATTCTCTCTCACTTTTGAAGTCTTTGGGATGGACCTGTTCATTTTTTACACCCTTCTTTGCAACCACAATTCTAGATATAGTAGTTGTTCCTATTACATAACTCCACAAGGCAAAGCAGCATGAAAAATACTGTGAGACTTGACAGAATCATTTGTTGCCACATCATTACAAGTCAGAAATAAGTGTTACTAACATTTTTCTGTAAACATTTTGTCTCCAACAGGTAACAATATTATAAGAAGCATTTCTTTCAAATGAAAGTAAAACAAAACAAAAATATCTTATCTTTTTCCCATAGCAGAGCTCATTCACAGAAAAATTGCCACAGACCTCAGCTGGGCCTGGACCGTATCCAAGGAACTTAAGAAACTAATCATGAAAGCAACTTATCAACTAATCTCAGGGCATAAAATCTGAAGAGATAATAAAACGGGCAAGTTATTTGTTTTGAGCAATGATTAAAACTTATTAAGGCATCAATAAGAATGATAGTCCACTTATAGAATAAAATGCTCAGAAATGATAATCAAAAGTCATACTTCCAAAAATCAAAACTAAACTGCTTTAACTACTTCAGCTGTTCAGTCACCTTCTTATGAGCAGCTGTGATATTAACATAGGAGAGGTTTTTAGATTGATGGGAAGAACAAGAATGTCTAATGCTTTGGTTTGGCCATAATTACATTAAATTTTAATGAATTTAAGCATTAAACAAAACAGAAAGCACTTAAGCAAAATGATCTGCAAAAGTTTTCAAAAAGTACTAAGTGAGCTACAGAGTACTATAAATCTAGATTACTACTACTTTCACCTGCAGTCATAAAGAATGGTTAACTTGAAAGGATGCAAATACACGGCAAATAGCACCAATAAAAACAATTAAGAAATAGCACTCCTGTAATCAATCTTGGCAGATATTTTTCATACAGTGATAGAAACAAAAAGATTCACTGTCACAAAGACAGCTAGTTGAAATGTTTCTGGAGATGTATTTCTGACAAGAATGGGGAAGAGATTCAGTCTTTACTTAAAAATTCTTACTTTTCCTTTGTCTGATTTCTACTTCATCTTTCCAGTTTTATGGGCAAAATTGTAAAAGGGATGGAGAAAAATTAAAGAAAAGGGGAAAATGTGCCTCATAATTTTTGAAGACATAAATATTGTTTCCAAACTGCGAGACGAAATATATTTGGCAAAGGACCCACTACACTCATTACCTCTGGTTTCTGAATGGAAGAACATAACAAGCACAGAGCCAGAGTGCAGCAATATCCAGGAAGGGGAGCCAAGAAGCATGTCACCTAAGAGGCTCCAGCACTACTAACAGTGACATTGAGGCAGTATGACGTCCAGCACGGGCCAGACATTCAAGGTGACTCAAGAGTCCCTAGGAGATTACGGAGCCCAGGGTTTGCATAAAGGGATCCTGTACTGCTGCAGGGGACAAGCTTGGCTACACACACTGGCAGCATCCCGGCTGCATAACTTAGTTTCCACTGCAAGAACATTTGGGCTTGAAAGCGGTGAGGGAAGGGTGTCCCTGAACTGGACAGGTAGGGAAATACTGTAGGAGGGGGAAAAGTGGAGATCTGCTGGGTGCAACTGTTCTGAAGCTGAGGCTCACCCATTGGCCCATGCCATTGAAGTATTCCAACTTTGGGTTAAAAATGGATCAATAAAAGCTAGCACTGATACACATACATCTGTCATATCTACTAACTGCTCTGTGGACATTCTCAAGGAGACAATCTTCATGCCTATATGAGATGAAACTTCCATCACCCCCAAAACCATCTGCAGAGGTAGAGCTGGGGGACTCTAACAGACCTACCAGAAAGGGGCAACACAACTACCTGTATAAGCTGGGCACATCAGCCCACACGGCTGACGCAAAGCACACGCAGTGCTTCAGTGGCATTTCTGCCTTAGTGACACCTGGAGGTAGTTTAGTTATTGATTAGCTCTAGGGGCTATGCAAAAAGAGGAACAGATTCTGCCTTGTCAGTGCTCAAACAGGGCTTGGACGCAAAGAGCTGGGAAGACATAAGGTCATGATATCCCTTCCTGTCCAGGTCAAAGGCTGGAGGAAGACTGTACCTGTGCTACAGGTCTCCCACTGAACATCGAGTGCACAGTTCATTTAGGTTTCAATTTTGCTTACATTCATTACACACAGGCTTGCCCTCATACCAGCAGCACAACAACGTCAGGCCACAACACCTCAAAGGCATATATTACTGCACTTTACAGTCCACTTCTAGGGGCTACACATATCTGGCACTAAATCACAAGCCTTTCTGTCACCTGACATTTAAAGAAAAGAATCAAACCTGTCAACTGATGAAATAAGGCAACCTGTATAAAAAAGAGAAGAGGGTGAGGATTTTTTCCCCACGTTACATATGTTCTCTGTGATCAAAACCATTGGCTGTAATCCAGCTAGCTTTCAAAGAATTTAGGTTCTTTATTTACCCAGGTCACCTCCCAAACCTCAGAGGATGATAGAGATGGAATTCAGCAGTCTGCTCTATGCATTTTCCTGGCATAAGTTTAAAGATGCTGTTACTATTCAGCTTGCTAATACATTCTTTGAGTAGAGTAGGCAGTAATACAGTCTGAAACATCATCTTTAAAAGACACAGCCCTTATCTCACTTAGTTCTTTTTATTGCACAGATAAGATAAAGAAATAGATAGAATATAGGCAGAGAAAAAGCTGCTATGTTGCTAGGAAACTAATTCAGAAAACACTGCAGATACTTACAGGGTAAGGTTGAACCACGGTAAGGAGGATTGATTCTTTGCAGCTTCTATAAAAAGAAAAAAAAAAGTAAAATCAAGTAAAGATTCCTATTTTATGCACTACACATAACCAGATTTTCTCTCTAACGAAGAAAACTGCATTAGTATGGCAAAATGTTTATTACAATCACATATCAGAGAATTACAGCAATGAATAATATGCTCAAATAACAATGAATATTAAAAATAAGTTTTTTTTTTCTAATATAAAAAATTGAATTGACTTAATTTTGCAGCTCACACTGTGAAATTTTTGCTCCATCAGAGACCTGCATCCTTGAATGATGGTTTTCTCCAGTAAGAATGGAATAACATTTGATTAATTCTATCAGTTCAGCATCTATAGACTACACATTTATTTTGCTTACTTTACAAATGAAAGTCACTTTTTATATCCTCTAGCTCCTGTACACTTAATGTCAATTTTATATGAAAACAGCAGTGTTTTCAAAACAAAAATAAGGACAAAATTTAGTCCCAGACTCTTCTCCAGCTGACTTTTAAAATGAAGATTAATATTTGGTGAATACTCCAGTTAGAATTTTTATTTTTTTTACAAGATTGCTAAATAAAGGGTCTTCTTTAAAATCGAACAGCTCTTCTTTAGGATGAAAGAGCAGCTCTCAGATAAAACCCGATTAACAGGATAAAGAGAAGACATTCTAGAAAAATGACACATAAATGCATATTTTATTTATTTATTGGTGGGCAGTTAAACTCACAGATAACTGGAGAAAGGTGGTATAATGAGGAAAAAGTGGAATAATGAGGAAAATATGCCAATCACAGTCAATATATTATATTACATTGTTGGACAGAGGCTTTCTGAGGGCAACATTAGCTATGAAGAAATCAGTTGCTATTTTGTTGAGATGGATTTGATTTTCTGTTGGTTTTCCTACTTTCAAACACAATTAATTGCTTATTTATGTGACTTATTGGTTGGCTAACTGCAGTACAACCGATTTAACATGTCTGAACAGTTCAGCAGTACAAACTAAAATAAATCACACTGTATCAGTCTTACACAGTGTCTCTTTATACTGCACATTCACGCCACCAATGTGCCATTTAAAAAGCCAAAAGGCAATGAGAATAGAGGAGAGTCTGAAAGCGCAGTAACAAAACAGGTCTGGAATGTCAGGGCATACTTGATGAAGCCAACGCATCTCTGAAAGCCAACTGGGACAGCAAATTCTACTGCCATCAAAGCCATCTGTCACATAGAGGGCAGTCTGATCAAATATCCCCTAACTAAAGTAAAATTTTCAACTTTTAAGTTCTAATCCTCTTATTAGGTATTCATACCATTGCATGAAAAGGGTATAGGTAGACTTTTCAAAAGGAGACACTGAAGGTTTGAGTTGCTTGTTTGCGCTCAGAACAACAGAAATAAAACTGGGTTAGAAAGTTAAAAAAATAATGAGAAGCTACATGTGGTGACAATTAAATAATGTGCCACAAAACAGAATCAGTTTATCCTCTTTAGATATAATTATAAATACTTTAAGGAATTTCCCACAACTGATTTTCATTTTAATAAAACCTTCCAAAGTTAAGCTGCAGAAATGATTTATTCAATCACAAAACAGCCTTTATTTACAGTGTTCACATTCATGAAAATTTACAGTCTGTTTTTAAGATCTGTAAGCTACCGATAGCAGTTTTGGAAATCTCTGCAATTACTCCTTATCATTCTCCATTATTATGCCTGAAAATTTTATAGTTTATAGTCTAAAAGAAGCAATCTCCATTCTGTTTTGGCTAACAACAGAATTCCCTCTACTTTCTTCTATTATACCTACCATACTTTTGGGATTCTGAAAACACGTGATCAGAAATGTAATTTACTTCAAGAAACTCAGTCACAACCACGCCATCCAATTCGATCCAATTTGTCACGGCTGTATTAAACTAGGCATATGCATAGACGGAAAAGCCCACAGAGTTGTTAGCTACAGGATAAACCACATTCCTGTGATAAATATTCCATGCCCAACTGACCTCTTCAATTACTCTCAACGCACTAATCTATGTTTGCCATGAAACATAAGAACAACCACTCCTGCCTCCCGCTGTCCAGCTACTTTAGAGAGTTGTCTTTATGACAGAAAATCAGCTTCTCCTGAAAATGTTTTTCAGCTTTTCTTTATTCTTGGATCAAACCTGCCCAAGTGCCAGTGTAGACAAGATTCAGCCTAGACTAACAAGAGTGTTTTTAAAGCAAAAGATCATCATACGAAGATTTATTCTGAGGACAAGACTTTATTACAGGCACTTGCATCGGAAGGATGCTAGACCCTGGACCATTCACTCAACATCTGAGGCTACAGTAAGGCCATTTGGAGTATCTGGACTCATGCACGTTACATATACACAAAGCAGGCATCAAGCACCATTTATAGCCCTCTTATAAGAGAAAACATTTTCTATAAAACATATGCTACATACGAAACATGGCACAGTTCCAAGAGAAATACATCTTTAATCAGCAGCATTATGATCTGCAGTACTCAGTCATAACTCCACCATTAGTTCCAAAATCTTCTCAACTCATGATAACAAAACTTCACATCATTTTCTACTTCCAGTACTGTTAGAAAATCATGCATACTTACAGGATAATCCTTGCACTGCACTGAAGACTATCAATTCTGCCATATCTTGTAGGTATCACAACAGTGGAAAAATAACGGAACTACTGACCATGCACTGATCTGTAAATTCTATAGTTCAAATGTATGTATATATCTATGTACGTTCACTTTTGACAGGAGAACACATAAACTAACTAAATGACATAAACTAACTATATTACCGCACTTAAGTTACTTCTTCTAAGCAACTTTAGAAAGATAATGGCAAAGGCTAAAGAAACAACTGCAGTCTTACTTCCCCTCTGAACTGGCTTTTCCCCTTTTAATAATCTGACTAATGTAAAAGAAAACACATATGTATAGATTGCAAATGTTTAATTCACTTTCATACTCATTTAATCACTACTTAATTATTTCTCTTTTAAATTTAGACTTGTCTACATATTCCTTTTGAACTCAAACCTCATTCAGGACCAACCACATGCATGTCCAAGCTTTGATAACACCTGCAGACTTTTTGGGTGCCCTACTATCTGACCAGCTGACAACAACAACAACAAAAAAACATATCATTATGTTTCTTTTGTTCCCTGACATTAGAGTCAAATGGTGAGAACAAGGCTAAAATCTCAAAATTGCGATGGGAATTTCCGTGATTCATCTATTTGTCCTTTGCAGTGCCCTGCATGGTAATCCTATTTGTCTATTCCACCTATTCCTTACAGCTACTTAGGCTGCCACAGGGAGAGAATATAGATGGCTTGAGAATCGAATTACAGCACATTATAAAGGTTAAAGTTGTATTACTAAGTATCAGGTGTCTCAGACTACATGAGAAGTTAACATTCTGCTACAACACCAGCCATTGACTTTGTCTGTGAACTTGCAGCTGGAAATTACTGTTTTTGTTCTTCTTCCCTTCCAGCTGGAAGAAGAAAAGGTATCTGGGGACAGATGAGGGACACGTGGGGGGAATGGGGAATCTCCCAATATCTGAACCATATGGAACAAGTGTCTCTGTTCTTTGAACGTGTCCTTTAGCAAGTAGAGTATGTGAGTAAAGACAAGGGACATATATTACCTGCATTCAGGTAATTAACTGCATTCACTCTTAAGAACTGAGAATGGAAAATTGTTTACAGTAATTGAGAAGCTTTTAACAGGTTAAATACTAGAGATGTACTAAGTTTCTCTCCTACTGAAGATGAACAAAATAGAAATTGATGTACAATAAATAATACAATTTACAGAGAATGCAATTAAGAAAAAAATCTAAAATTGTTGTTTTGAAATGCTGTGCTTTGTTATCTGCTGTTTCTGGATCCTCTGTTGTGCTTTGGGTCTTAGTATTAATGAGAAAGGTCCAAACTCCACAATTATGGAGTGAGATGCCATGATTTGCAGTATGTTTCGCACTACATTTTTGAAGCAAAGAAATGGAACTCAAAGAGTTCCAAAAAAAACTAACTACAAAATGTATCAGGTTTACCTCAAATGCCATACTCTAAGCTAAGAGAAGTAGAACTCATCTTCATCTAGCACCTAGGCTAGAGAAAACATCATTCAGCATTTGAATGTCTTTCATTACTATGAAGATTAAGGCAGTAATAATGAACAAAGAGTTTTCATGAGAAAACTAAAGTCATTTTATTGTCCTACACTAAGAATGATTTCAAAAGGATCCTTTTGATTTGAGCTGTATATAAGTTTTTACACAAAACCTGTTCTTTTTGCAGTAGTTATCTTCACCTGAGGGAATTCCAAATTTCACTCCTCCATACTTCTGTCATGTGCAATATCTCCTGTGGGAAAGAACAGTTTGCCCAAGATCTGCCTGGGCTGGAGGGAACCTGGTGGTACAGTGTGGACTTGTCTTAGCCTTGTGTGTCCTCATTCTCTGCTTATGTCACACAGCTTCCCACAGTGTGCCTCCAGGTTTTGCAATGGTGCCAGCCTGGCTGGGTGGACAGGGGAACCTTGACAAGCTGGGCAGCTTGTAATTCGGTATTTATTGAGACCTATGAAATAATGCAGGGAGATGGGTGAGAGGGGCTACTTCTGTCACAGGAGAGGTATCATTGTGCAAACACAAACATACAAGCTAAAAGCCCATGCAGTCCATCTCCTCTTAATAGAATTCCTCCAGCAAGAATCAAGGTGTGAGGTTTCTCTCTCCATTTCTGAAGGTAACACTGCAGCACACTAACTACAGACAATTCTCTGTGATTCGGTAACTTCTAATTAAGAAGGCTTCTGGCCTCTGGATTACATGCACCCATTGATGAACATTGTTTGGCAGCAAGTGAAGAATTTGACCTCTCAAACCCTAGGCAGACGATAATTTCCAGACAAATTCTAGGAAAACACAGGAAAATATACTTTCTTGAAGGGCTGACAGTATGTGATGCAATAACTGCTTAAAGGGTGTCAGTGGGGTTTCAGTCTGTGCCTGTCCAGCTGGCTGCACTGACCTCTGGGGAGTCTCTCTGGAGATCCTGCACACAGCTAGAGATGGGCACCGCTGCCATCATGCAGGCAAGGCAGGGTATGCCATGCATGGCACTGCATCTTCAACTCCATCTTAGAGGAGAGTTGCAGGAGTGCAGCAGGCAAGAAAAGTAGCAAGACGCTCATGAAATAACGTATGCTACCATAAAGGATGAGGTGTGGAGTCTATGCTAGAGGAGAAGGGATAACACTGCATGGTATATGGATAGAGGAGATGGGACATGAAGCCAAGGTCTTGCTTTGAGAGTGAGAGTGGATACATGAGGAGCAACACAGGAAATAGGAGCATCAGGTTGGATTCCTTTCTCCTAGGATGACAGGAGTAAAGATCATGATGTTCAGGTCTTATTTCTGGAGATAGGAAGGGTGTGTTGGAGCCTCCGATTTCAGAAGGCAGAGGGATTACATGTTTGGAAACCTTGCAGTTGCTTCTTTTACCACTGTTAATGGCCGACTGTCAATGCACTGAAATAATGACATCCAAGTAATGTCAACTTGTGAACTCTCAAAGCCCTTAGCTTAATTTGAACATCTCTTCTGCTTCACAACATCTTATAAATTTCAGTCTGCCATTGCATATGTGAGGGCTTTCAGTAGCAGAAGCAATCCACACAAGGATCTGGGAATTTTACAGGATTCTGGTTTGAATGTCTGAGCTCTAAAAACTGCAAAAAATGGATACTTGAAATGAAGACTATCATATAAAGTAAAAAATATATAAGCACAAGATTATTACTGCACTGCAGGATCAAACAGCAGCAGAAACTCAGCTGAGAGAAAAGATACTCTGATTCTAACATAAATAACTTCAATAATACCATACAGAAAATTACTGCCAAAGCAAATTGCATTTTATATAAATGTTCTTTCTTTTAAAGGTCTGGCATGGTGTGAAAGTCAATCTTTAAACTTGTCACAGTCTGCAGCTGGTACTAATTGGAACTCTCATTGGAAGTCTCCGTCAGGGGCCAAGAAGTGAGCACGTCTGCAGGCAGAATTATGCTCTCTGTTGCTGATAGAAGTGGTCCCTTCAGATAAGGGTTGCAGCACACTGGTGGGCTTTCATACAGGAGGTGCCACTTCAAATGCTTCTGCAGTAAAGACTTAGAGAATAAAAAAGCCTCCTGTTCTCTACGGCTGTCTATATGTCAAGCTTTCACAGGTACCTAATTTTCTCCTTTATTAGCACCGTGGCAAGGAAAACCCTATCAAGAAGAAGTTCTTGAATTTCAGTGGTTTATGAAAACCTATATTCACTTTTAGTCAAAACACTCCTGTCCACAAATACCCACTGCTGACCAGTTGCTAATATTCTCAACTATAAGATTATAAAT
This sequence comes from Alectura lathami, assembly GCA_013399715.1. Classification (NCBI taxonomy): domain Eukaryota; kingdom Metazoa; phylum Chordata; class Aves; order Galliformes; family Megapodiidae; genus Alectura; species Alectura lathami. Next base: position 3,881 of record VXAV01008415.1, on the reverse strand, counting down.
TTTGTAACTGAGTTACCAAAATGCTAGTTGAACAGTAACCACCTGTGTGCAATGTACAAGACTGCCTTGGTAAGACTGCTTGAAACAGCAACAGCAGCACTACAGTGCTATCTAACTACTGAGCAGGGCCACCTGCAACCCTTTACCAGACATGCCCTACTAGCTTCTTGTCACACCAGTCACCAGTCAATTCTGGAATGCAACTCTGAGTATCAGCAATATGCTGAAAACCCCGCAGTGACGGAGCCTTCCTTAGGCAACCATTTTCCTACTTGGACAGATCTAAGACGGTCTCTTTCAGCCTATGACCTTGAGGTGGAACAGAGGACATATAAGGAGCTACCAGCTCTGGAGTTCTCCAGCAGAATCATTATGTACTTATTTTGGCCACTGAAAATAGAGAGAGACAGATGGTTATGTACGTGTGTTTGGTGGAATGAGGTTTTCACCAAGTCAGACTGTTAGCATGCTACTGCCACACAATCATAGCATAAATTACTTCACGCTGCATGAAGACGTTATACTCCCAAGGAGAAAAACATAGAGTTTACTCCCCTATTAATTAATTGCTCAGCTGTCCTCTTCTAATTAGACTTTCTGCATGTTAGTTCTAAAGGATCAAAGGCAAATAAAGTGGGATAATATTAGTCTCTCAGGTCACTCATCCAGGCCAACATTTCAGTGCTGGTTTTTCTACCATGAACTGCCAAAGCCTCACTAGCTCTGAAGAAAAGTTAATTCTCAAACTGCAATGAACACAGCACAATATAAATCAGCCCCAGGATGGCTATTTATGAGACATTTTGGGAATGGTGTTATGGAGCTACTAAACAATACCCTCAAAGTCAGATATTTAGAGAACAGGGTGGTCCCACTATAGATACAGCAGCTCCACTCTCGCAGAAATCTCCCACCTTTATTCATCAGACTATGTTGTTTCCATCAGACAGCAGTGACTTCTAAACAGCATTTCTGTAGGCATTTTGAATGAGCCCTTTCAGAGAGGTTTTATAAGCGAGATAAGAGCAATTCTGTTTCCTCGTTCTACAGCCACATGGGAGCAAAAGCTGGGAGGCAGGCAGTGGCTGCCCACTGCACTCAAGCACATTAAACCCCTGTCAATAACTTGGAGGCATTTACCCTTTGCACTAATGCACTTACCAAGGACTTCCAGGAACTTGGACTTTACTGATACAGTGACGTTGCAGAGCAAAATGCACATAATGGTAAATTCTGACCATTCTATACAAAATCCGACCTAATGCTGATGCAAAAGATTATGCCTTGGAACAGTGGCATGAGCTCATATAATGATTCTCCAGTGCAGCCACCTGAGATCTAGCAATGATTGTGAAATCCAGCCCAATAACTGTCATTTCCTAATTTCAACTTCTAGAACTGGAGCCATCATGAATCTGTAACACTTGCATATATGGTCACAGGAAAATCTAATTTGAAAGATGTTAAATATAATTAAAACAGTCTTCTAATCTTCCAGATTTCTGTCAATAAATACAGATGTTCCAACCAGATTCAGAATTCCTTTATCTAGGACAGGGAAATAAAAATGCTGGAACACCTTGAGTGCTTTTCTGTACGTGTCCCAGATGTTCCTCTACTTTATCTGAATTATATTAAGTGGGGTTTACTATTGCTTTACTGAATCTTAATCAGTTGCTCATACATCCTGATGCAGTCACATAGGTGTTCGAATTTCTATATCAATAGCAGAAACAGACAAAATAATGGAAGTCAAAGGACTTAAAGAAATGATGAGGTAACTTTCCAAGGCATGAAAACCGGTGTTATTCTATTCATTTATTACAGTGCAGAAGAGAAGTTAACAATTTGATCAAGCAATTGAAAGCGACGCTTCAGAGAGAAAACCTAATTCAAATAATTCACATAATGAAGCCTTTCTGGTTCCAGATTTTTTTCTTTCAAAGAGACACAATGTGCATTTACAGTTAGGATATAAATTCTAACAGTTTCATTTTTAATGTCTGTTTCAGTATACAATATGCTACAAAGTAACAATCATATCTGTATTATTTTTTTTTCTCTGGTCTTACTACATCAGATCTCTCATGCCACATGGGGAGTGAAAGTTTTATTTTATTGATGCTGGGCTACTTCATTGCAAGTGTCAGAGCAGAATGCTTAAGATGAGGACATCTTGAAAATAGGGAAAAAAAGAATAAAAAAGAAATAATTGTCTGAATAGTCACATACGATTGGGAAAAAAAACAGTACAAAAAGACCAACAGCTATGGTCATGGTTTGCCAATACACTAAATCAGTCTTTCCATGCCAAATTGAAAAAACTGGCTACTTACTGCACAGCTCCAGACTGGTGTGTGAGCACTGTCTATTAGTTCCAGCAGGCTCAGAAACTCTGATAACTCAGGCTTTAAATAAAACAAATTTTATGCATGGTCTTCCGGTCAGTAAATACCTTAAAGTTAGCAAAGAAGCCAACAAAAACTTTATGGCATATCTAATGGCTAATTTCACAGAAATGTTACCACATGTGCAGGTCATACTCATCTTAAAACTGCCCTGGGATTGAAGAAGCAAGGTGCAGCTCTGCTGCCATTAACCACAAAACTGAAGCTAGACTGACAAGTGATTGCTTATGGCAACAGCGACATGGAAGGATATGCAGACAAGTGCACTTGCTGCAATTGTCACAACATCTTCTGACACCAGGCAAAGTGTTGGTGCCTTCAACAACAAAGCCCTGTTAAGAAGCTCATATACTGATATTAATATCATACAAATATTGTTTCATTATTTCTTCTACTTTCCAAGAAGTCTCCCTCTGCTCTCATTTTGTCATTAGTAGACATACTTTGGAAAGAGAGTAGACATGGTATATGCTGATTTAGCATTTTGCATAGTGAAGTCCTGGTCAGTCTAGGTAATGTGATAGTAAGAGATCAAGTAATTCAATAAAATTCATTGTCTAATGCCAAACCCTTCAAATAAAAATTATGGAAATTAATTAAAATAAATATTAGTATATGCTTCTTCATTCTTGCTGAGAAACGAGGAAATCATGTACTCTGAAATATGTTGCAAAAAGAATTTGGAAATAAGGAAATTAAATAACAGAGAGTTGAAGATGTCAGAAACTGTAGAAAAGGGACACCTGTATCAATAAGAATGCAAAAGAGATAAAGAGATCTATATGAGTTATATATTAAAGAGGAGGAAAGATCACTACAAATTGCAAAATCTTAAAGATATTTTTGTTACGTGACAGATTAACCATAATCTTTTATGATCAGAGCTGCATTTCTATGTGTACTGAAAGCAACAGAAACCATCATAGCTGCTATTCATAATCTTTACTGCACTGGTATTTTCAGCTTTGGGTTAGGGCATTGCGTATGTAGTAACGAAAGGTCAGGTGTTCATATACATCCTTCATTCCTGCAGCTATTCTACATTTTTTCCTTAATGCTTTACATCAGGTAAGATTTTTCTGATTAAATGTTGACCTGAATCTATTAAATGCTTTAAGAACATCTTGTTTTAGAGAGTTATCAGAGCTTTTCTTCAAAATACAAAGCATTCACATAGGGCTATTTTCTGTCAGACATCCTTCATAAAAATCTTAGCTCTATGCAACCCAGCCAATAAAGAAAAATAAATTAAGAGGAAGATACATTCAGAAATGAGATAAAGCTCTTGAATTCTAAAGAACATTGTATTTCAAGCACTATGTTATATATTGTTCTCTGTTCAATATTATTGACTTCATTATTGTTCCTTAAGAAAAATGCTTTCATTCAAAGAGTAAATGGTACTTTTCTTTCAGACGCTTGAACACTATTATTCAGGGATCTGCTTAGCAGAGTGTCATGGGACAAAGCTCT
>VXAV01008413.1:382570-428282 GCA_013399715.1 Alectura lathami | reverse complement strand
GCTGCCGCCCAGCCACCCCCGCCCCGCTGCGAGAGGGCAGCGCGGGGCTCGCCCGGAGGAGGAGGCGGTGGGGCCGCGAGTTGTCGGGCGCTCGCAGGAGTTTGCGGAGCGCGCTCCGCTGGGAGCCGCCGCCTTCGCTCTGCTCCGAAGCTGCCGTGTGCTGCGGCTTCACGTCCCTCCCTGAGGAGGGTGAGCGGGGCCCGTCGCTAAACACGGGCACCACCGGCAGCCCCTGGCATCGCTGAGGATGCTCCGCGGTGCTGCGCTGCGTTGTGCGCTGCGCTTTGTTAAGGGGTGGTGAAGTCTGCGGAAGGCGATACCTCAGCCACAGCACCGCCTGCAAAATGGGAAGAAGGAACAAAGGGTTTCCTTAAGGAAAATAGAAACCCAGGCCACCTGATGTGCAGGGTCCAGTCTCCAGCGTGAGCCACGTCCAAAAGCGGGAAACACGCACACTCCTGGGAAAAGCAGACTGTGGTGTGCTCCTCAAAGGGTTTCCTCTTCTTCCCCTTCTCCCAGTTTGTGCAGTCTTCAGTCACACTGGTTTAATTTCCTCTCACATTTATCTGGTTTTAAAGCTCGTCAAGATAGTCCTGCACATGGTGACCCTCGTTGTGGTCTGACAGAGGGTGAACTGATGAAGCATTCCTCTTTTTGACCTAGGTTTTACCGTAAAGTACTCCTAAAGAATGCACCAAAATAACATAATATGGTGTGCATTTCTGAATAGATAGTACCCAGTGCTTTTCTGGTAGGACTTAGCTTTGACTTGTTTCCCTTCTGAAAAAGGCAGTGTTCGAGTCACTACGTTTGATTGCTTCTCTTGATCAATAAGACCATTTTCTGTTTTAGGTTTATGCTTGTGTCTTCTTAGCACTCAGCCAGCTCAAACTCAGCACAACCAAGGCAGTGCTTTTTCCTTCCAGGCTCTTACCCCATTTCTGTCGATCAGGTACCCCAAGCTCAGTGGTTGTTTGGCCTGTAGCATTAGTATAGCCTTTAATTCAGACATTTCTCAAGGATCCCTCCTGTCTCCAGTGGTGCTTGCTAGACAAGGTCCCTAGTACAGTCCCTTCTATCTAGTTATCCCACAGCTTGTTTTGCTGCAGGCCCTCTCGCACTTTTGTAATTAGAAGTTAGTTGAGCAAAGAGAGCATTTGTGGGCTGCAGCGAATGTGAACATCTAGTGCCATGTGATGAAGGGAATATCAGTGTTGCTGTCCTCACTAGGAGAGGCTTTGGCAAGGTGATGGCAGAAGGGTCAGTGGTGGTCCCCAAGGTCACAGTAAAGTATTCATGAATAAGAGTTATTATGCAGATCTGCCTTTAAAGCTTCACCTCAGTAAATTTAAAGTATACAATCTCCCTCAAGCACTCAGCAATCAATTGGCGTTGTAGAACCACGTGTTTATGGCCACAACCAGAAAGGAATATAGTTTCCATTTTGTTAGGCTGAGGACGTGGGCTGACATGACCAAAGGCTGCACTTTGTAGTTGGATTTGGGGGTTCACGTTGCTGGCACAGGGAACTGCTGATGCCCTGTGAGGTGCTGCAGCCTGGGCTGCTCCAGCAGAGAGAGCAGAGCCGGTGGCTCTGCTTTTCATTCAGCATTTCACATGTTCAGCAAGGTTTTCCACCCAGCGCTACACCAAAAATGCCCTAAATCAACTTGTCTTTCTTTCCCGCTTCCCTAACACTGATGCCATCTTTGGGCAACATCTGCTCTTCATTCCCAGCACAATATTAATAAAGCAATAAGCAAAACAGGATGTGCCGTAGGAGGCTAATGGGCTGCAGGTCCTCCTGGAGCGTGAGCACTGGAGAGCACAGAGCGAGAAGACAAGTGACTCCGCTCCTCGGGGAGCCTCGCTAGGGCTGTGTCCTAATGAGCCCCCGCGGCGGCCCCCGGCTCTGAGAGCAGCTCAGTTGTTTCATTTGGGACATCACAGAGAGCGCTTGTAACGGCAGATCCTAGACTAAAGGGCTCATTTAGTGCAAGAGATGAGCTTAACCACGCTGAGATCGCTGCTCAGATAAACCCATCCTAACTTTTATCCGTCTCCAGAGCACAGCCTGCTACAGGTTTGTGAGTGAAATGAAGAAACTGTGAGCACAAGGGAGGTGGAAAACAGCAGGGAAACAGAAGGAAAGAGAAAGAGCAGTCTCAAAAGTATGGTTAAGCTTAGGGGTGGCGGCTATCAGTGTGGAAACTGTGCCTATCAGGTGAAGTAATGAGCTGGGCTGACGGGGGCGGCTGCACATGGTGAGGCTGCGCATGGTGAGGCTGCCCATGGAGGCCACTCGGGGAAGGCCCCAAGGTGCCCGGCCTGGCGCGAGGCTGGGTGAATTCCCACTGAGGGCCTGAGCTCAGAGCCCAAGCCCCTTATACCAGCCACAGTGATGGTTCTGCTGGGCATACTGCTTTGTGCAAAGTCTGAGGAGGTAAGTGACAGTGATTCTACTGGAGATAATTACCTTGACGGTGACAGGGCACTGGAACAGGCTGCCCAAAGAGGTTGTGGAGTCTCCTTCTCTGGAGATGTTCGAAATCCACCTGGACACTTTCCTGTGCAGCCTACTGTAGGGAACTGCTTTAGCAAGGGGTTGGGCTAGATGGTCTCCAGAGGTCCTTCCAGCCCCTACAATTCTGTGGTACCTTCTCAAAGCAAAAGCCCAATGTTTAAGTGTGTTTGAAAAAGCTACTCGATCTTCGTGAAAGTGGGACTGAGCATCAACTATTTATGTCTACATCCTACATGGGTACACAAAGAAAAACTCTTATGCTGAAAAATAAATTTGAATCTAAAAAGTCTCAGGTTTCTTTTTAGACATAAGGACCATAAAGAATAAAATAAAATTATTATTATTATTATTATTATTATTATTATTATTATTTTTAGCAAGCAGGAAAAGCATAGAAGAAGCAAGGAGAAACTGAGCAAGTTTTGTTTTTCTGCATACCATGAACCTCTGGAGATCACCTTGATGAATGGTAAGTGGCAAAGAAGGAGAGAAGGGCTCGAATTCTCAACACATCTGACCATGCTAGGAGTTGTACAGTGAGCGGAGGGAAGTGGAGGGGGATGCAGGAAGCTTGCATGGTGAGGGAAGGACTTCTGTGAGGGCAGGCCGTCATGTCTGAGACCTGCACTGGGGAGAGGAGAAGACTTGCCCTCAGACCCACCAGGATACTTCGACAAAAATACATACTGAGCTGTGATAGCCCAGCACCAGTAAGACATGCTGTGGTATATACCTGGAATGTAAAGACACATTTAGTGCCTATAGTTGTTTCCTAAAATCTCTGGTTTAAAGCCTTATTTTTCCTACTGCCACAGCAGTCTCAGACATTAAGGAGCCATGGGATGCACAATATGAATGGGAGAGGAAGAAGGGAGCTGTACTGTGCCTTTCTATGCTATATCCCTCTTTATCTTCACATATTTTCCCCCAAATACTACATCCTGCTTTTACAATGATACAAAACATTTGTTTGAAACTGGGAAACACTGTTTGAACCCAGGACCAAAGCCATGAACAAAGATTGAAACAGATTTCCCTCTCATTCACAGAGATCTTGCCTCTCAGCATCTGCCGCTTTATTTCAATGTCACCTTTCAGCAAGAATTCTGTATTCATGTATAAGTTGATGTATTTATGTTCAGCTAATATATGCATTATGACCTTAGCCATCCTTAAACATTATTCTTCTTTCTACACTTACATGCATTTATGTGTGCTGTTTTAGATGTTAAATGACAATCAAAATTCTTTGAAATAAAAGTTTGAATCTATTTGAGTTCTTTGCCCATGTCCAAATTCAAAATTCCATATTAAAATAGAACATTTGCTCATTGTTTTTGTCCCCCACATGATCATTAGTTTCTCTCAGGGGAACTGTGCTGGCAAAATCACAAAATATCAGCACCACAATAGAAGAAACATGGAAGAATGCCACTAAGTAAAAATATCATCTCCCAAAGTCAGTATACAGGAACATAAAAATGTCTGGAAACCCCTGGGACACCATCCCCTGCCCCTTGCTACCAGGACGGACATGCCTTTCAGCCTGCTGTGGCCACAGGACTCCCTGACCACAAACATCACTGACTGCAGAACTCATCTTGGAAAAAACTTTGGGGGTTTAGAACCAGTAACCAAAAAAAAAAAAAAAAAAAAAAAAAAAAAAAAAAAAAAAAGAAAATCTATAATGCGCCATTAAAAAGAGAGCAAGAAAGAAATCGATTCCATTGCCAACATCTACGTTAATCCACAGTGTGTCCACAGGCACATCAAATCCATTTGTGGACTGTGCAAAACTCTGAATGCACTGCCTGGAATCAGCATTTGTGCCTTGACACGAGGGGAAAGAGTGATTGTCCGGGGGGGCATGCGACATTCAGATCAATGCCTTTAAAAACCGTGGACAAGTTTGATTTCTGAGTGGCAATAAGGGAACTGAACCCTGATGGATATAGTAAAAGGTAGCAAAAATAATAACACAAGGTTTGCTAGAAGGAGGAGTGATGAGAATAGACTCACATGAAACATATTGCCATCTAAAATGGGGTTTGATATCAGTGGCTTGGTAAAGCTGAGAATATTAAAAATGTTTATCAATCATAGAACTGTTTGAGTTGGAAGGGACTTTGAAGGCCATCTAGTCCAACTCCCCTGCAGTGAACAGGGACAGCTACAGCTGGATCAGGTTGCTCAGAGCCCTGTCCAGCCTGACCTTGAAGGTCTCCAGGGACAGGGTAGCCACCATCTCTCTGGGCAATCTGCTCCTGTGCTTCAACACCCTTATTGTAAAAAACTTTTTCCTTATATCCAGTCTGAATCTCCCCTTTCTCAGATTAAAACCATTTCCCTCAGTCTTATCACAACAGACCCTGCTAAAGAGTCTGTCCCCTTCTCTCTTGCAGCCCCCCCCCTTTAGATACTTACAGGCCGTTATCAGGTCTACCCGGAGTCTTCTCCAGGCTGAACAGCCCCAACTCTCTCAGCCTGTCCTCACAGGGGAGGTGTTCCATCCCTTGGATCATTTTTGGGGCCCTCCTCTGGACGCACTCCAACAGCTCCATGTCCCTCCTGTACTGAGGACTCCCCATCTGGACGCAGGACTCCAGGTGGGGTCTCACCAGCACAGAGCAGAGGGGCAGGATCACCTCCCTTGCCCTACTGGCCATGCTTCTTTGGATGCAGCCCAGGATGCGGTTGGCTTTCTGGGCTGCGAGGGCACGCTGCTGGCTCATATCCAGCCTGTCATCCACCAGTACCCCCAAGTCCCTTTTGGCAGGGCTCTGCTCAATCCTTCCATCCCCCAGCTTGTACTGATAGTGGGGGTTGCCGCTACCCGGGTCCAAGACCTTGCACTTGGCATCTTCCTCTTTTAGTAGACCTGAAAAGGGAGAAAACTGCTGAAACAGTGAAAACTATAATCTTAGATAAATCTGTAATACTTCTGCTCCCTACATTTGGAATCACAAAGCCAGTTTAAAGCCCTGGGACTACTGCACACCTCCCGCCCTTAAACCAAATTTTCTACCTAGAATATGAAAACCAGAAAAGAATGTAGTGGGCTGTTGACAATTATTGGGTCTGAAGTGATAGCATGTAAAAAGCAGAGATAGAAAAACTAGCTGGGAAAGCACCTGGTGAATATGCACCAATGTTCAAAACAGATTTAGGACAGATGTAAGTGCAGGGTTTTGTTGTTTTTATTAAAAGGATATTTTGCCCAGCAGGGCGTATTTTGTAGCCTTAGGATCTCTATGCAAATAAAACTTGCAGATCTCTTAGTGGAATGCATGCAAAATTATCCTGAAGTTATGTATTTATTATTATAAGGCTGAAAAAGGAGCCAAAGGAAATGCTCTAAGGGGAACCATATGCTGAAACATTATTCACCTTTTATCCTTGAAAACATGTTTTTAATGTGGGCAATCTGGAAGCTTGTTTCAGAATGCAGTAGCCTCTTGTAGCTACTGACCCAAGAAAGCTTTTGGACAAGGCAGCCATGGGGCCTGACATGAAATCCAATGGGAAGCTCGAACTACTGCAGCCTCCCAGCTTGTGTTAAAGACCACCCAACTGCTGCACTGAGCTCTGATCTCTGTGGCCCAAGTTCTGTTCTGAGTTATTGGCCAAAGTGGTTCTACTGGATTTAGGAAAATACCACTGGGTATGTGCTACCCATGGAACGGAGTCCAGGAACCGGCTGCCTTGCTGAGTTGTTTGGCTGCCAGGCAGGTTGGTGCCCTGGGGCAGTCACAGGACGTGCAGCCCTTCCTGGGCAGCTCGCTCGCCTATCACTGGCTCTTCCAGCCTCTGCCTTTACTCTGAGAGCTTCAGGAGATGAAACCAGGCACAGGCTGAGGCACTCATTTGTGCAGAACAAAAAGCATCTGGGGACGTGCAATAGGTCTTTAAAGAGGCAGAACACAGACTACACACCAGCAGTGTGATCTACACTGCTGTTCCGCCCTAACAAAAGTGTGCTCACATGAAATGCTGCTTTCTGCTGGCCCTTCAAGGGAACACACCAGATCCCAAAGAGCCCTGAATGAAGGAGATCCTCAGTAGATAAAGGTCCTTGTTCTTCTCTGTGGTGAGAGAAGAGCCAGCATCATCCCTTATCCTTACATCAAGCCAGAAGGAAAAAGCAAAAGATGGGTTGTTTCTGGCCAAGGTTATGAGGTGGCGGGTGTGAAAGCAACGCACTTCAGAGTTCATTTTCTGTTCCACACAGCTTCATCTGTAACAAATACTACCTTTAATCTGGTATTAAGGGTTGAATAGGGACTGGTGAAGCTTGTGGTGACCATTGAGCTGGTCGTCCTGCCTCAGTGGGGCTGTGGAGAGACATCAGACTGAGATATGAGACTGATATCACCTTCTCAAATAGGAAAGAGAAAGCCAGACCCATTTTTGCTCCTGCCCTCAGTCTGTTACTGCAGGCTCTCCTGCCGCCTCCAAGTGTGATCCACCAACCTTGCTGCTGTCAAGAAGAGGAATGTAACTGTGCCAATGCTTCTTCAGACAATAACATTTTCTATCAGATTAGCAAAGTTATCCCCGTGCAGCTCTTCTGCCTAAAGTCACAGATACTTATAAGATACATATTGCCATGATGTTTGGGGGAAGTACTGTTCTCATGTTAGCTTTAGCCTGCAGGTTAAATCTTATCAGGAAGATGTGAGATGTTCATTAGGAATACTGTCTGGAACAGAGTTAGACATTGTTAGAAAAGGAATCCCAAGAGGGGCTGAGGGACCACAGGTCCTTCTGCAAATGTAGTTCTCAGTCTATTACAGAGGGAAGTTCCAGCTGCTGCCTTCCTCCACTCACCTCAGCTGACAGCTGGGTCCTAGTTCAAATACTAAGTAAATTCAGTCTGTTACATCTGTAATAATGACTGTAATAATTCTGATCAGTAATGTAACCTGCAAAAAACTTAGGGTCTGAGCTGTTTGCAAAGGCTATTGACCCGAGGGTGGCCAAGGGCACAATTCAACTCAGCCAAAAGCCCTCCTTTCACCCAGGTGGTAATCTTTTNAAAAAAAAAAAAAAAAAAAAAAAAAAAAAAAAAAGCTTTGTGTTAATTGTTAACCTTGTCCTAGATGTCTAGATGTCAGCAGGGATCATTAAGACCAAGGTGCTGTATAGTACTCAAGGACATGCTGCAGAGTGTGACCTCAAGGTTCTCATGGTAAGCTAGAAGTCACAAGTGGCATTGCTGGGACCTCTACTCCCTTTGTGAGCAGGAGCAAATGCTGGATTTCTGATTGTCTTTGTTACTACTCAGAAACCCTTCTGGTCAACAGCAACAGAAGTTGTGTTTATAGAAGAAATGCTGCTATGCATTCACTTTCAACATACATTATTAACCTGTGATGGAAGCAATTATATGATTTTACATGGAAAATGACTATATGAAATTAACTCTAAATAGTTTTAGAAGAAAATCCTGCCTAGAATGACACTCATAAAGCAGATTTTCACTCAGATTTTCTTAGTCTGTCACTGCTGCCCCTGCAGCTATTATTTTGCTGTTTGTGCCATGACACTGCTGGATCTGAAATGTCAGACGATGGGCTTCCTATCTGTCACCTAAAGGAAGAGCTGCTCCCAGCACACGGGCAAGGCAAAACTGTCAAAGCTTCAAGGGCAGCAGCAGCAGGCTTCTTTAAGTATTAAAAATCCTATTTAGAAGTACAAGTGTTACTCAACAAAGCAAAAGAGAGGAGTGGTAAAAACTATTATTACAGACGTGAACACACATGCCCTTAGGCACACACATGCACATAGTCTAGAGCCAAACTTTGTATAAATAAAGGGAAAGAGATGAAAAGAATTCTGAAATAAAGGGTGTGAATTCAATGGAACTCCATAAAACCACTGGAGAAGACACAAACCAAGCTGCAAGAGGCATTTTGGCTCTGGCCTCATATGATGCCCAGTGCTAGCTAAGCCTTTGCTCAGTGCTAGGCAGAAATGCCTGCAGACGTGCGTGGGGCTGTGTTCTTCTCGAAGCTCCCTCTTCAGGTGCAAGGGAGGGAAGCATTGGGCTGAGGTCTCCTCCTGACACCCTGAGGCTCTGCTGGCTTGTTGTTCTTTCCTGGAGGCAAATTGCTCTGTGGGCAAGCTTTAAAGCATGGGAAGCACATGGTAAGGCTACACTGAGATGTTTTCTGTGTCCTTATACAAAGTAAAGAACAAATTTGCTTTTCACCTTTAAAGTACGACAGGAAGGTAGAAAAAAATCTGTATCTCTGCACATGGACAGCAAAAAGCTATTCACACACGGCTACTTGAGGGTAGAAGTTCTTTGTGTTGAGTCTTCACACAGGACTCAAGCTTCAGTCTCCAAGCGTGACTGAATCCCTCTTAGTGCCACTCTCAAGCTCTAGTGCTTTCATTTACAGCTTGCCAGGTGCTCCCACATATTTCTGATTTTCCTGCCTTGCAACCATTAAAAAGGAGGAAGAGAAGCATCCTCAGGCTTCAAATATTCCTTCGTTGAAGACTGAGAACATTTTTGGAGCAGAGGATTTATAATATACCCATCGTTCATGATCTATATGACAATGTGCAGAATCAGCTTTTAAATGTCAAGGTCATTTGTGATATTTCTATTTTGAGTAAAATGGCTCCTGCTGTTTCCATGGTTTCACCTGAAATTTGTACTGAGCCTCATTGTTAAGAACCTCGAAACCCAACCATTGCAATAAAAAAATAGACTTCCTCTTCTACAGGTAGTTAATTTGAATTTAAATACAAAGCAGTCTGTATTTTCCCAGGATGGGCTAATGGACATCTGCATTGTGTATGTTAAAAAAAAGAAGATGTTTGGTTTATCCAATTTACCCTTCTATCTGGCATGTTGCACTGCTATAGCTTTATTTCTCCATCATAACTTGTTCATGCATTGGTAAGATCAGCTTTATTATTCACTAAACATAGAGCAGTATCATCTTATTAAAATAAACTATTGAGGAAACATAGTAGCTTGCAGTCATAATGAAAAGGCAAAAGAAACAGTGTTCCTGAGTGACAGATTTTAAAGGGGGTAACATTGTTTCAGATTATATATCACATGTTCACATTCAACTGTAGAAAAACCGAGTTACTAGAACTTTTAAATTTTGAAGGACAAAATAGTCTTTTTTTTTTTTTTCTTTTTTTTTTTTTTTGCCTCACTCCAGTTATTGCTGTTACTAAATAACTATTAATGAAAAACAGAATGCTGGAGTGAGATTGAAGAATGACTCAGATGAATAAGGCAAGAAGTAGTTTGATGAATTTTAAAACCTCAAAATGCAAAACAAGAACTGTGGATACTGAGAGAGGAGATTTCCATATTAAGGCCTTCAGCACTCCACTGAGTTGCTGGTTTCAGTACTAATGTCCTTTGCAATATTGCTGTCATAAACACTGTGTTTTGTCCCCAGAAATGAGGTTAAAGAGATGTAGCTTCACTGACTGGAGAAGACTGGGGCAGCCACCACAGAGCAAGACAGCCTGTTCTCTCACGTATCGGACACCTTTAGTGCCCAGTTTAAAGTAGGATGGATAGTATAATCGTGTGGTGAACCACAAATTTACATCTGTCATTTTTCCTCCTCTCTTACTTTCCTTTCTTTGCTTTCTTTCCTTCTTTCTGTTTTTACTGTCTTTCTTCACATATCTATTATTGGACTGTCATCACTTACATGACATTAAGCCTGATATTTTTCTCATTTTCCATTCACTCTTTTTGCACATATAGAAGGCAAAATAAATTACTGTTTAATGTTGGTTTAATGTTGAGGAAAGTCTGTTTATTTCCCCCTCATCTCACCAAGTGATTTTAAAAGCAATGAATGGAACCCAGCTCACCTAACTGTAACTATCTAAAATGTGGACACCCATGTTGGGTTCGTAGACTGGGCTCTGTATTCAACAAATAAAGAGGGAAGTCAGTGGTGTCTTCCAGGTATCTTTTGTTCTTTGTGTTATACACATTCAGTGAATAATTAGTTACTCCAATGTGAGAATACCTAGAACTTCAGCACAGTGAAGTGGCTTACAACAATTTTGCTCATTGCCTGTGGGATTTCATACACAGTTAACATGGATGAGTGCTTCGACTTCAGTTACCTGTTTCATACTATCTAGATGTTCCATCTGTCTCTACACCCTTCAGTATTGGTTGATTCATTTATTAGATAAGGGATTTTAGTGTCCTTAGGTTTTTAGTTACGAGGGGGGAAAAATTGTACGCCTGGTATATTTTCCTACTCTGATTAAGTCAGAAGTCTTAAGTTATTAAAAAAAAAAAAAACAAAAAACTGCAATGGTTAGTGTCAGGCTTGCTTACATTCCCCATTACTGCTATCCATCCCTGTCCAGCAGGGTCTGCCCCATTGCTCTGCCGGTGATGCCAGAAGTTACCTAGCAGAAGTGCAGGAGGAGGTCTATCTCCTACAGCATGTGGTCTCTGTATTGCAAGCAGACCACGGGCCAATGAACTGTTCCGACCAGCCTGGCTTTGGCACAATAACACAGCTTTATGCTTCCCTCATCTTGTTCAGGCAAACCAGCCGGCCTGAACCTGACCTTCAGAGCAAATCTACAGGATGCAAGCAGAGCTGTGCAAAGAAATACCTGAGTTAGCTCTCGGCTCTAGAAACAAGCGTAGTCATGCTTGTATGGTACAGCCCCAGACTGAAATAAATATGTGGACTGGCAAGGAATTAGATTTTAGCATGGCAGCTCATGTAATCAAGGAAGCATCATGGTGTAACAGAGTTTTGAATCTGACAGCAAATACATTAATAAGCTCTAAATTATTTTTGTTTAGATACAGGTAGACTTCATAAACATGCAAGCACTCAGTTGTGATGCCCTTTCTTGCATCTCTGGACATGAAAGAAATACACAAATTAGAAAATATTCCTGGCACTCAGTCACTTAAAATTCCCTGTGTTTAATAGCTTTAATAGTTGAGAGGTTAATGGCTGTAAAACACTGTCTACAGTGTTCTAAGATATCAGAAGTGAATGAAAGTTGCAATATTCTAGCACATTCAAATAAAACATAGAAAGTTAGAACCAGTTAACACTATAGGAAAAGAGATTTCCAAAAGACCTGTTACTAGATCTGCAAAAAATAGCAAGCAGTCCTAATGTAGGTGTCCCCAGGGATGTGACAATAGATAGGCATCACAGAAGTTAAGGACATTGAAACTACAATGTAATGTTGCTTCCGACTGTTTTCTTGAATAGGTTCTGTAGAAATGTCTGAGGTACTAGGTCTGGTTTAGTCCTTGAGAATTTGTGTAATCAGTTTAGAGCTTGGAGGAAAAAAAAAAAAAAAAAAAAAAAAAAAAGAGAGAGAGAAAATAAAGAGAAAAGCTGCTGAACTTCAAGTACAGATTTTTTACTTCTTGTAAAACAAAGGACTTCTGTTCCTTAGCAAACAAGTTAATGAAAGTGTAAACTTTCACAAATCAAAACTGTGGCTATATCAGTTTCTTTTTAAATTAAAGTTAATTTCAGCTTAATTCATTCCCCTTTCTCCAGCAATAATCATTTTCTACATTCAGCTGAACAGTATGTGATCTTCATTATGGACAAATGCATTTTCAGTTACTAAAGTATTTGTCCAGGAGTTCTGTTGCTATTTCTACTGAAATGGCTGGAGGATGCTGATCTGTGTGCCTTGTCAAGTTGTTCTGCATTCTGTTTTTGCCCAAACCCTCCTGCTCCTGTCTGCCAGGAGACATGCAGTTCTGTAAAGTAAATGGGCTGTGTATCTCCACAAAAGACTCCACAGCCCTGTCCCTTCCTTCGTCCTGCAGAGCCATTGTGGATTGGCCCCAGGAAGAGTGCTCTATCCTCACCAAATGTGAAGAGAGGAGAGCTCAAAGTCATCGTTTTTCTGGACTATCTGTATTTCATGAAATGGCTTAGATTGGGAGGGACCTTGAAGATTATCTGGTTCCAGCCCTCATTTGCAATAAGAAGCCCATGCTGCACACCTGTTTCAGAGTCTACTGCAGCTCTTTGGACTTTGTCCTTACTCTTGTGTAATGGTTATAGGATGCTGGTCTTCCTTTTTGAAGAACTTGACTTTTACACCTATACTAAAACTATGTTCCAATCTAAAGAGCATTTTCACCACCTTGCTCCTCTAACCTACACCTTTCAACAGTTCTCTCTGCTGACTGCCTGGTTATGAGATCCACTCAACATCTGCCCCCCTACACCCCTTCCCTGTTGCCTTTCTCAACCTCTTCTCAAATCCAGCCTCCCTTCCCAGTACCACTTTTGCACCCCAGCTCTCTCCCTGTGCAGTACAGGGCTCTGATCAGAATTCACCTTCTATCCACATTCTGTCTCTTCTCCTTCCTGCCCCCCTCCCTTGCTGGCACCACAGTGACTGCTGTCCCACCTACAGCAGGGCTTGACCACGAGGCACATCACTTGCCTTGCAGCAGCGGAACAGCCCCCTAGCTCTCCCCCGACATTTTGCACCCATTCTGCAGATGGCTAGAGCCTGACACAGGCAGAACCAAGGGATCTGTGTGTGCTCTTGATCCCCTCCTGACATCTATTAAAGAAAGGGAGTTAATTCTTTAAATGTTCTCTTAGGATGTAATCATCCTTCCTGGGGCCATTCCCCCACTCATTTTTTTTTTCCTTTAATAAATAATTTAGTTTACCTGTTCCAGGCAAACATCAGGTTGTTTATCTGACCCTTATTGTTATCCAAAGTCATAAACGCCATCATCATGAGAACCACAGGTGCAATTTTACACTACATTGCCACATTCAATCACTAAAACACCATTAATAAAGCCCAGAAACACACTTTCAATTGAAGTGCAAAAGTACGGAAGCACCCGATGAAACACGGAGCCAAACATTGGTAGTATCCAGTAAGGTTCAAATATCCAATAGGAGCTTGTTACTTGTGCTGTTCTGTTGTATTCGCTTAAGTCCTGGTAGCTGTGCCTTCTGTATTTTCAAGCCAAGTCCTCCACCAGTGTCAAGAAGCTGAGTTCTCTGTATAAACTAGATGACAGTCTGACACAAAGTGAACCTACAATAACAAGTCCCAAAGCAGTAGCAGTTACTTCGAATTCGTCGCTGTTACCTTTAGTAGCTGATCTGTTTGAGGAAAGGTGGACCAAGTATGATGAAGAGCTTAAAAATAAGCTCAGGATTTGTGCTTGGCCACTCTGCATTCTGTTCCCATTATCTAATGTGCACACCTCCAAAGAAATCTTTCATTTAATTAGAAGTAGCGATCTGGGATTCCCACAGTTACATAATAAAACATCTTGGGAAAGAAGTAAAAATAAGCCTTCTTACCAAGTATACTCACTCTCCTCCAATATTAATTATTCATGCATGTAATAATTACAGAATGGATCTGCCCAGCTAGCCTGCTCACAGTTTTGCATATATGGAATTATAGCTGTTGCAGGCAAATGAGGGCAGAACCTATGTGACGCTGATCATACTGCAGAAATATTGTAAGTTTACTTTAGCTGTCATTCTTCAGTCCTATGATGAAAATTAATCTATTTTCTAAAATATATTCTGGCCATAGTTTTTGTGTCATTTTGTACAGCCAGATAATCTGCTATCTAGCCAGAAAGTTGAAACAGTTTTAGCTTGTATTTTAAATCATTACATTTAAATGAGTTTTTCTTCAAAAAAACAAACAAAAAGACAAAAAAAAACCCTTCACATCTGCCACTTAAAAAAAAAAAAAAAAAAAAAAGGCAAAATCCATTGTTCACTGGTTCACTCCGTTTCAGTGGATTTATCTTAAATCCTGGCAGGTTGACTCAACACGTTTTCGCAGAACACACAGGACATCTGGGATTAAAGTTACTCCTTGTAACTGTGTCATTAGCATGGCAGCAGCGTGCAGGAACTGATTATGTTCTTTTTGTCTTGCTTCCACACCTCTAATCTCAGAGCTGACCTGATTTATATCACAAGACTTACATGGGCTTGTGGATATTGAAATCCAGGAGAGTGGAAAGAGCTGAGATTCTCTGAAAATAAACTCAGCTGGCAAAGAGATTAACCCATTTATAAATGCATTTTTGCCTACTGCTGAGTGTGTAGATTTTTATCCATTTAAGGAACATAGGCCTAAATCCAGATCCCAACAAAGCCCGGGGAGGGGAAGAAAAGAACAGATCAAGTTGTCATCCAAATCGCTCAGTTGCCAGCAGAGCAGTTTAAATGACTTGGGGTCTTTTGGGAGAGAGGGATAAGAATGAATAAGGAGGCAGTACCTCTGAGCAATCATTTGCAGTGTTTGAAAATGATGTAAGAAAATATTATTTTCCTTTCCAAGTATCACTCATTTTAGGTAAATTTGGAAAACCCCGTGTACCCGTAAAAGCATTCCCGAAGTAGGCACAATCAGTCATCACTGGCAGAGGTTTACATAACCTCACATTTACAGGGAGGAAAACAATGTAAGGAGGAGCATAAACATGAAGCATGATGGCCTCCAGGCCTCTGTTGAAGGATTCCCAGCAAAGACCTCAGCTGGCACGGAGGTGAACCCATTGCTAAGTGTGTTCATACGCTTCTGAGCACGAAGAGTTTTATCCATTTGGCAATCCCAGGTCTAAATCCAGATTATTCTGAGGCTGAAAACACTGACTGTGGTTTCATTCTATCAAGACCATTTTCTGTACTTCTGCAAAGGGCCTCTGCTGAAGGGTCAAAGTTTTTTTATTGCCAGGACTCTGAAAACAGCATGTTGGGAATTACATTCACAGATGATGCTGGGAACAACAAGGCTCGTGTAGGGTGTTCCCTGGGCAGAACACACCAGGCACAGGGGCGTGCAGATAAGACCTCTTGGCACATGGAGACCTCAGTAAGTGGGGAGGCACGGCCAGGCGGGCAGAGCACCCCTGGAGCTCGGCTGGGCTGCCGAACCCTGCTCACTCCCATGTCTGGCCCTGCTTCCTCCCTCTGAATGGAGGCAAGCCCAGAACACTGATGGCTCTACACTGTTTTAGGCACCAAGATATCAGCCCCCAGAACACACCAGGCTGTCGGGGCCAGCAAGCAGACCTTGAATGTTCTGCTTTGTCAGCCATGGTGCTTCTTCAGTGATTTCTTGAAGTCACAGGGCAGCACAGGTCATCGCACAAAAAATACTGGGGTTATTCTAATTTTTAAATGAAAATATCTAGCAGTTGAATCTTCTTAAACTCCTGATAGTCCAAAGCAGAAGAAGGACTTGTCCAAGAGATGACTCAGACAGGGACCTAACTTAGGTACTTCAAACCTTTTCTAGTACCTGTGACTCAGATCAGAACTATATTAAAGTTAATATAGGGTTAGAAAACATAGGAAGTGACTAGCACTCTTGTATAAAAATCAGAGAAATCATCTAGCCTGAGACTGTTGGAGGAATCATCCTGCCCTTATGAGACAGAAAAATGTGACAATTATGTTGCTACCAAATCTGTCTCTGAATAAGGAGTTTCAGGTTTTTTTTTGTACCTGTTGCTATCCCATGTCTGGTGTATCACATTAAATATGATCAAAATTCCTTCTTAAGAGAGATGTCAATAAAAAAGAAAGAAAAAAAAAAGTCAAGTTTAGATCTGATACCATGAATAAGCATAAAGAAATGGAGGAGGAGAGCAGATAATCATATGAAGACACTTAGCCACGCATCTACAACCAAGGTTTTTTTCAAACACTTCCTTCATATAGAAATGTAAATATACAAATGTAATATAGTGTCCAGAGGGTAATAGAAGAGACACACAAGACAGTATAATGGTCATTTTGGAAATCTATTCTATCCTTAAGTGGATTTAAGGTTGAAAGCACTAGTCAATAATTCACAGGAAAAACACATTAAGGAACTACTGATTGTCTAGAGCTCAGGCAACATAAACTGGGAAACTGGGAGTCAATGAACTGATGTAAGAAATCCAGCCATGCAATCATCACAGTTTAGTGGTTATCATGTTACCACGGGGCAGGGGTAAGGCTGTCTGACTGCCTCTGTGGTGCCTGCTGTGTTTACATGTATGCTGATTATTCTAAATGTAAATCAGCTACTTTTTCACTGTAGTTATTTGCTGACCCTTGTGCCTGTCTACCAAGAGGCAATCACCCTCCCTAGAAAGGCAACACAGTGGCAGTCAGAACACAAATGAGGTTATTCCTCCATCCGTGCAAACATAAACAACATACTTCAGTGAAATAGAGCAAGAAAGATTGAATTAAAAGGCAACCCCTGGCCCCTGACAGCTGTGTCTCCCTTCCGCACACAGCTCAGAACAGTACATCTTGTGCACTCAAAAACAGCCCAGAAGAAACTGATCTGTGCGTGAAACCACAGCAAACAGTCTGCAAGGGATCTCAGGAGTCCTACCTAACATATCGCTACAGCCTAGCTCAGTGCAATGGCTTTTTAGTAGGTCGCTAACAGAGATATCAGCAAAAAGGATTCATTATTTAGAGGAAATAACTGTCCCCATTTGTCATTCTTGTTATGACTAGACCTGTAAAGTAGCAAATGTTCACTTAGGCAAAAATACCCTTTGAATGTAAAGAAGTGAAGAAGTCCTCTAGGGAAACTGATGAAACTAGAGATGACGTTGTGTAATGGAATAAAACCTGTACTGTGAGCATTAGTCATCCATTTTACATGTGCCCAGACTGTTCAAAATGACACAGGATGCCTCTGGTAGAAAAGAATTGTGATTCCACTTTGGACTCATTTTCTTAGGAGTGCTACTCACATCTGGAGTAAGTCAGATGGTCTTAATACTCTTAAACAAATCCAAGCAGATGAAAAAAAGGTAGAAATTATTGATGGCTTTCTGGTCCATTCACTACAACCACTAATTGTGCATCCCCAAATCAAGGCTGATTAACTCCTACAATTCATATTTCCTTCCTAGAAAATGTACTGCTAGATCAGGCTGAATGAAGAAAATCTCAGCCTGAAGCACAGGTCTTCTTAGCCAACACTGGCAGAGATCGCCCCTGCGAAGTGCCCTGACTGCTCTGTGCAGAGCATACAGCGGACGGCAAAACTGAAACGGTGGTGTCAAAGATGGAAACCCACCCACTCAGGTTAGTCTGTGGCCATATGGTTATCAGGATTAAAATACATATTTCCGGATGCTTCCCTCCCTGCTGTCTTCACCCAGAACCTTTTAAAGACCACTGTGAAACAGGTTGTCACCACAATGGATATGGTCAGAGCTATCCGCCTTTCAAAAACTTGCTCCTCACCGAAGAGTCATAGAATCATTTAGGTTGGAAAAAACCTTCAAGATCATCATGTCCAACCATCAGCCTAGCACTACCAAGCCCACCACTAAGCCATGTTCTTAATTTCTGAGTCCATATTTCTCTTAAATACCTCCAGCGACTTCTCCACTTCCCTGGGCAGCCTGTTCTGATGCCCGATTATCCATGCCCTGAAGAAGTTCTTCCTAACAGCCGATCTAAACCTCCCTTGCTTCAACGCAAGATCCTTTCCTTGCATCCTACATCTTGTCACTTGAGAAAAACAACCAAAATCCTCCTCCCTGCAACGTCCTTTCAGATGAGGTCTCCCCTCAGCCTCCTTTGTTCCAGACTAAACAGCCCCAGCTCCCTCAGCTGCTCCTCACACGAGCTCACACAAGAGCTGGTGCCTCATGCCTGCCAAGGAAAGCTTCCCCCTCCACAGGAGGTCCCTGGCTTCACTGGTCCCCAAGCCATCCTAGCAGCCTGACAAAAATCGTTATCATTGTCCCTCTCTCTGCCCCAGACTGGATGGTAGGAAGTTTAGGATAGGACAGCTTGGCTGTAAGCTGGTTACTCTTATCATGTCTGTTAGCTTACTCTGAGAATGGCCTTATTGCTAGGTGTTCTTTTAGGAACAGACCAGATTGAATCATTCAAATCTGTCAAAGCAATAGGTCAGGCACTGGTCTGAAAAGCTGAATGCTGAGTTGCAAAGAGATCAAGTAAGCAAATGGATCATAAATTTCTAGCTGGTATGTTGGCTTAATCTCAGTCCCTTGGCACACCACAGTCATGGTAGACAGATCCCTGACCAGCAAGCTCCTAGATTTTTGTCCTTTATTTTGTATTTCTTCTATCTCAGGAAGCCAATAAGCATAAGTAAAGGAAGAAAATAAATTTCCAAACACCTCCTGGTCCTTTGAGGATAGCACTGCAGTCTAGCTGCATTTACGTCTTCCTACTTCCCTGCTATTCTCCTCAGGGAGTTTGTTGTGTGTGTTAATAGGAATGAAAATGGAGTGCTATTTTCCTCCTAGACCAGGCAATCTGAGTAATGTTTAGCCTCTAATAGAAATGCAGGGGAAAGATTCTTGATGCTTCATTGTGCTTCTTAAGCCAGTTCATTAATCAGAGATCTTTACTGTGTTAGAGAACATCAGAAATGATATGAGGCTTCCAGAGCTTCATCTACTGGCTTCCCCATCACAAAGGCACTTCTCTTTGGGTTTAAGAGTAATGATGAGAATAGGATAAATTATGTTCACTATAAAACCTCTTGAACAAAAAGGAAAAATGGTAGGCCTGGAGCCAGATACAGTGCTATATATGTGAATCATTTCCTCAAAAAAAATATTGTCTTATTAAGTAATTTGGTTCCAGTGAAGTAATTCATATGAGGAATTAGGCTGGAGAGGAGGTGGAGTAGTAGTCCCTCCTGTTACTATTATATAGCATGGTGTATGCAAATTTCTGGGCAGATTACTGCATCTGAGCACCTCCACAGTCAGTGCTGTGGCCAAATTCTCTCCTATTGTTACACACTCATATTGTTACACCCCTTATAGCTAAGGTCGACCAACTCTTTCTATTACAAGATCCATGTGTAAGATGCATGTATAAACATTTCTGCATGGGATTTCCCTTCCATTCAAAAAAAAATTAAAGGAATCAAAAATGTCAATGTCACTGGCAACAAAACATTCTGATGTAGGAAATAATTTAAATAGCAACTGAAAGCATGGAACCAAGACTAGATATTAGTTACCTAAAGAATGAATTTGGACTGTTGGGTTCAAACATAGGTTCACTTGATTCAAAGAATGATATTGCTGCTTTGGAAAACATTCAGCAAAACTTCCTACCAGTTTAACCTCCGAGAGGAGACAGTTTGATGAATATTGCAGACAGGAATTCAAGAGAGTATGAGGCTTGGATCCTGAGCATTTCTCATGGCTGCAACTGCAATGCAGAAGAGCCTGAGACTATTCCTTCCCTGCAGACATAGCAGTGCAGGGATGGGGAAGGAACAGCAGAAACTGGGCAGAGCCTGTCTGTGCCGCCCTATGGGCACCTGTGGCCAAGGCTGGGGGACCAGGGAGGACAATGCAACTCAGAGACACAGCAGGGCTTACTCTTTGCTCACAGCACACTTACAGTATGGTGATAAAAAGAAACACTTCTATTGATTGCAGGTAATGATCAAGATTAGGGTTTGAAAATATTCCTTTGTGTTTGACTGTCAGGTGGTTCAAGCATAACTGAGTTTATAGAAGTGGTATCAATTAAGTGACAAACCTGGCCCTTTGACTATAAGTGGCCCAAATATTGAGCAAGCACAGAAACTACGTTAATACACAGAGGTAATACTCAGGAATACAGAGCAAGACCTGGATGCAACTAGTTTTCTCCTCTCTGTAGCCTCTCTAACATGCTTTGCTTTGTAGTTCTGATTCACACTTCAAAAGTTAATCCTATGCCCTTGGCTCTTGCTGTATTGTTTAACAGTACACCCTCCCTGCTCAATAATCAATGAAAAATATTTAAAAAGAGGCTCACTGTGATGTTGTCATTAAGGGTATTAGTCACACCTTGTTGAATGAGCAGTGCATTTTGCCACTGCCACAGAAATGCTGCTAGAAGAGCAATGGGGCTGGTGCTATGAGCTCTCATTTCCAGGTAGAGCATTTGAGATGAGCTGTTCCTTCAGCAGCTAGGGAACATTTAGTAGCTGCAGATCCCCTTTGCGCTTTGCTACGGGTACACTACAAAAGCTCACAAGGCTGATGTGCTGAGTGATATCCTCGGGAAGGACACCTTCCAGAAGGCATTCACTCAAGCTGTGATAATCAAGAAAGACACAAATAAGCCAGTGACTGCATTACCCTGAACCTGCTCTAAAGACACAGAGCAGCCAGGCAGAAAAAAAGAATTTGCAGCTGAAAATAGCAGAGACAGATTCAACTGGCAAGTTTCAAATTTGGGAATTTTCTCTGTACCAATGAAAGTCATTCCTCAGCCCTCTGAGCAGAGCAGAGCTAGTCCTGGTGTTTATTCCAGATTATGTGACAACCTTTTGTGGTGCTCTGGCATGTTTCATCAGCCACATAGCATGACGTTGTCTAACTGTAATGGATAAAGCAGGCTGAAATGTGGCACATCAGTAGATCTCCTGCATCCCTAGAGTTCACAGGTCTACAATGTGTGTTGTGATACTGCATTGGGATCCTTGGATGTGGTATGAAAAAAAACATTATCTAGACCCATAGCAGGGATCCTACCTACACTTATCCATCCCAGTCCTCAGAGGAAAAACAGCAGCCAAATTCCTTCTGAAGCTATATATAAGGAGGAAAAAGATTCCAGAGGTATCTTCTCAGATTTGGGGAGGCCAGCAGGTTACAGTGGTAACAGACTTAACGCCCCCGTATATGTAATGCACACAATCTTTAGTGATCACGTGTAGGAATAAAACAATGAAGGATCTGGACCTTCAGGCCAGATTCAGTCCCACTAGAGTCAAGAGAAAGTTTCTCCTCACCTCAGCAGACTCTAAATTAAGCCCCCAGGCTCTGAGAGGCAGCTGCTCAGAGAATCAGGCCAGGGTAATGGCTAGAAACCAGGCACTGCAGTCCCAGGCGTTACTGAATATTTTATGATAGTAATTAAAAAACATGTGAATCAGACATCTATCAGTTTGGGTATCCATAAACCTGTCTGCTCCTGGGGAGCTGAGGGGGGATATTAGCAAAAATTATATTTCAGAACAACGAGAGTCTGTCTCCAATAAGCCAATAATTCAGTGCAGCAAAGGACTTTGCTTGATACACTTGCTGCTGTCAGGTAGACACGGAGCTGCCTCTCTCTCTGCTGCAATAGGTAGCCATAACAGGTTACTCGGGGGTGAGCTGCCCTGCCAAAGTCCCTGGACTCCTGGGGACAGAGGAGGGCAGGGCCAGGGCAGGCACCTGAGAACAACCATCTCCTTCCAGGCATGTACGTGCACAGCACTGGGGGCTCCTGGCTGTGAGCCCGGACGTGAAGCA
Organism: Alectura lathami; assembly: GCA_013399715.1. NCBI lineage: Eukaryota > Metazoa > Chordata > Aves > Galliformes > Megapodiidae > Alectura > Alectura lathami. The sequence goes on along the minus strand of VXAV01008413.1, from coordinate 406,452 downwards.
GAACGGAAAACTTTTGGGAAAGAGAGTGGCTACAGGGAGCTAGGCACAGCAAGAGTAGGCTTTAACAGGGAGCTCGGGGTACGTACAGCTGTGATTTTAGCAGTCAGTTTGTCCAAACCAAATCAAGCTACTTCCAACATCGCCTTCGAGGTACTGCCATTAAAGAGCTGCTGGATAACAATCTGCTTCAAAATTAGCATCAACAACAGCACAGTTTCATAGCACTTCTTGAAAACAATAGGCAAACAAGCCAAATCATTGTTAATTATTTAATGATTGTTAGAGCCTGCTATGATATGCTATGCTGTACTATTCAGAAATGCCAACCAGTTCATTATTTCTCAGGCTCTGGATTAGAATAGCAATGACTACTTGATTGTTTCTGGTCCTAACTTATCTGATGCAAGAAAAATAACAGATAAGATTTAGGAACTGAAGTCTGTGTTTACCTAAAAAGAGTTACACTGCCTGTAATTGGAAAAGGTTTTGAATTTTTACTGTTTTGGTCTTTGTACTTCTTGTATCAATGTTTTATAAGACAATTAAAGATTTCACATGTAGATCGATATAGTCAAGACATTATTTATACAAAAGCAAAAATATACAAATACTTGTTCTTTTCACAGAGCAGTAAAGTGCCTCTGATTTCTTTCTGAAGCTGACTCACTGAAAATTTAAATCTTTTGCATAAATATCAAAAGAATGACTACAAACTCCACCTTGAGATGGCCTGTAGGAAAACTCCATGTTCCAAAGAAAGGTAGTTTAGGCTGTAATACAACGGTCTGGCATGGTCCACCGAACCAAGAGTGACAGTTGCAGTGTTAAAAAGACTTTATTACTTAGTAACATCTGCCTGTCCTGATTTCTAGTTCAGCTCAGGGACAGTCAGAGCAAGTACTGATGCTCTGGAAATTGTGGCTAGAAGGAATGAATCAAACTGAGGAGCAGTATACCAACAGAAATAGACATTGTTTTCTTGAAGTAATGCTATAAAAGAAAGGAATCTGTCACAGCATCTTTATTATAAATGAAATTGTAGTAATGTATCATCACAACATTACCGTCATCCTTGTAACTGCATTGTACTATATACCTGGAAGGCAAAAGGCAGAGAAAGCAAATGGGTTGGATTCTGCTCTCAAGTGCCCTACTTTGGAACCAGTTTTGTTTCTTTATGCTTACCAACCTCCAGTCCTGGGAGGACTGAATACTATGAAATAAACTGTTCACACAAGCCCTGCAGTGCCAGTTCAGCCAGGTGTTGTGCCCACCCACCATGCCAGAGGGCAAAACAATGTGAACAGAACCAGTGACAGTCCTGGTCAGGTCTCTCTGTAAGCCAGTGTGTAGGTAGAAGTTGAAACGTGCTCCCTGAATACATCCTGAGCAAGTCAGTCCCACATAGCTACAAGGCTTCATGCCTTTTCCAGAGGACATGCACCCTTGCACATCCTGCCCAGCATGGCTGGAGGCCACCCAGGCTCAGCTCCTGGCCTTCCCTGCAGAACCCAGGAGCAAAGGTGAGCCAGGAGACTCTCTGCACCACCCAGCACTTCAGAAAAGGGCCTGTCCCACCTCAGCAAAGGCAAAACTAATCTAAGCCAAGAGCCTGTTAGCCCTAGTTACAAGAGTGCCGCAGAGACACAAGAGCACTGGACAGCCCAGGGTCAGAAGTGAAACAGCCGTGATTGTGTGATGTTGCATCTCAGCAACTATAACTGTGGATACAGATATGTCTCGTGCCCGCTTTAAACTGTATTTTCAAGGCCAGCCACTACTATTCCTGTGAGAAAGTTCTGGATGTCAGTGCTCACCCTCAAGAAAGCAGTCCCTCACTGGCCTCCCTCAGTACAGTTGCTGCCTGCATGTAAGTTCCCTGACTGATCTGGCTGGCCAGGATGAGACAGATACCTCAGCCATCTGGAAGCCATCTGCCTCACAGGAGTACCAAGTCATGCCAGTGAGGGCTGAAGAGACTCCTCCAAGCTGTCATGTGAGGACTCTGCACAGGCAAAGAAAATCCCTCTGTCCTCTGCAAAGACATCAAGGACCTTGTCCTGAATCGCTAATGCAACCCACAGAGTTACATGGACTTGGAGCACCTGGGGGTCTTGTCCCATGTTTGCAGTGATTCAAGGAATTCCGATTTTTGATGTGTTTCAATGAGTGCATCTCAGCCTTATCACAGGCTGGTTGCAGTGAAGCAGGTCCTGGTCTGCCTCCTGAACAGCAGGCAAAAAGGAGATTTGTTCATTTGTCAGATGGAGAAAGTGATAATGAGCCTCTCTTGTGGTCCCTGAGGAGGTGAGGAGGCAGTGCCCGCGCTTAATTATATCCTCTGGACTGGATCATTACCTGGGAAGCAGAGAGCAGGAACAAACATACACATGTATTCATGAGTCCTTCTTAGAGTTGTTCTGCCTGGTTCTTCATGGAGAGAAAAAACGAGAAAAAGAGGAACAGGAAAACATGAGGACACTACATTTCACTCTGCAGCCTGTGTTTCATTGTGTATTAGACTAACAAAAGCCTCTTGGGAAGGGTTTCCAACGAAGTGTCTCTCTCTCAGCTGTCATTTGACATCTGACTGCTGCAAGGCCTCTCGCCATGTCACACTGCGGGCTGACAGCCCCGACCACGCGGCATGGCACAGGGACCAGCCTCAAGCCTTAACCTGACCCAGCGAGTGATGAGAGAACAGCGGGGAAATCAGAAATGAGTATGTCTGGGAAGCCTGGGTATTTTCAGCTGACTGCATTAAGGAAAATGAAATGTTCTCCAAGAATCTTTTTAAAGATTGTTTTCATTAAAAATAAAAACCTCTGTGATCTTTTAAAGGGTAGTGGTAGTGTGGTAGAAGTAACACTGGTCAATAGTGTCAATGACAAAAACAGAGTCTCAGTAAAGGTCATGAATCATTTAAATCAACATTAAAAAATAGCATTATAGCAACACTTCCTCCTTCTGGAAATATTAATGAGGAAGGAACTTAAAGTGCAGTTAACTGTCTGCTGGACTGTAATCAGGGACCTGGTTCTCCTGGCACAGAAATTAATCAAACTTGTGCCAGTACTCTCTGCAGGCTTTGCAATCACTGCAAAAGGGCTCTCTGCACCCCAGTTGCTCCCTGGCTTTGCAACCTGCATAGGATTTAACTCATCTAATTTCATGCACCTGTAAGTGAGGGATGCAGCCTGAGCTGGTTTTGTGAAACACATTTTCAGTCACGGGAAAGAAATAGGCACTTGGGGAAGGCGATTCAGCTTACTTTAGGCAGTCAATTTAGGATAGGATGATGCATCCTGTGGAGATGCTTTCTTCTGACTGTAGGGCCTAGAAGCTCCACCTGGCTTTTAAAAGGAGACAAAATTATGTGAGGCAAGACCCTTCCTTTGATAATTACAAAACTGAAGGAATCGCAGGCCCATGTTTTCAGTAGTTGTGCCCTTTTGAACAGGTCATATTTCAGTACCTTCCATCTTGCTCTGATTGCTCCTGTCACCCCTAGGGTAAGTCCAAAAACTGAGTCACCATGGTACCTACAGAGCGTTTTTTTTTTTTCTCCTGTGGTTTCTCTTTTCTTGGCTAGTCTCTGGCCTTTTGTTCTGAGTCCCTCACTGAAATGTACTGCATTGCAGAGTGAGGACGGAGCTGCTTGATGCTTCACTGGTTCCCTTGCCAAAGTCAAAACCTAAATTATTGTTATGCTGTTAAAAAAAAAAGTCAATATCTTTTTCTTAATAAATTAATTTTCTTTGAATTTTGATTACATGTGAGTAACTTTGATGTCAAAAAGGTAAGCGCTGACTAAAGCTTTTTCTCCTCAGCCATCCAGAAGGTTGGTGGCAACCCTGTGCATGGCAGGGGGGATGGAACTAAACGACCTTTAAAGTCCCTTCCAACCCAAACCATTCTATGATTCAATTTCATGGAGTCCTATCCACTTACAGGTTCTCTGCACACAGCATAGCTTTCTCACATTCAGGTTTCCATAGGCAACACCTGTCACCTGTCTCTATGACAGTGAGATCATTACCTTGCTGCCAAAATTGGCCAAAGTCAGAAAGGGATCTAAAAGCCACTAGGGAGAATGTGAAGGAAGAAATGGATACACACACATATATATGCATACATCAGGGTTTAAGCCTTGTTTAGTCTATTGTAAAGCAGCATAAATATTCATTTCAAGAAGTCTAAATAAAATTCTGTCTCAGAGTAGAAAGTTTGAAATGCTGCTCTGTAAATACGAAAATGAAACAACTGATGTTTTTTGAGAACTTCACTTGATTGTCTCAAAAATGAAATAATCTGACATGATTTTTTGAGTTTAGACATGCATTTCTCAGAAAGAAAAATGAAGGATCTGTCTGAGAAGTGTTCTTCCAGTTCTAGCTTCTGTCCTGTTCTTCCGTCTTTCTTTTCCAGAATAAATGTTGTCTTCCTGCGCAAGCCAGCACACTCCAAGCAAAAACGCCATGTCCCACATGCCCATCTCTACAATTATTCTACAGCTGGCCTGAGTCAAATGCCAACACGCACAGCAGCAAAACAGAAATGCATTTCACCTAGGACTTGACGGTCGAGTTTACAGCAGAGCAGAATTACATTCATGAGCAAAGACAGCAAGTCAGAAAAAAGATCCTGAAGGTGCCCCAAGAAGTCATGTCTGTTTACAACACACTGGTTGCACATAGAATCATAGGATTCTGTCTCTGTATATATCATATACATATCTGTATATATCTTCTAGGCGATCTCAGAACTAAACATACACAGCTGTATCACAAATGTTATCCTCTGTCTGCTCGTAGATATGCCTAGTGCCCACATCAATGCTTTCATTACACATACATTACATATGAATGGGCAAATTACTCAGTGCTCTTGTTGTTTAGAACTAAAGCTCATAGAAATATTTGAGAAATGCTTATTTTCCTTATAAAACTTTCCCTTTCTGTGCTTAGGTTGCAGGTGACTTTCATTACTGTGATCTATATCTAGGTCTTAATTCCTTTGACAGCTCTTACCTATCAACATATTACATCACTGTGCTATTATTTCATTTGCTCAAACTCTTACCTGACCAGGTTCCAGAAACACAAACACTTCTGCTTGTTTGAGTGTGAAGTGTTGAGCAGGACAGGATAGGAAGAAGAGAACAACCCCAATTTTCCGCTCTATTTCAGAAAGCACTGGTATTCTTACTTCCCCTTTCTACCGAGTGGTAAGAAACAATGATAACCATCTCTGAATAGATTGGAAAGTGATTGCATGGCATTAAATATACCCTTCCAACCCCAGCTGCAGTTGCACCTGCAACTAGATACTTGAACCATCTGCACTACACTAAGGAAACGAAGGCGTGAAAAGACATGTTGACAAAATCAGCAGTTGCTGTCAGTGGGGCCATTTGTTCGCAGTCCCTGACTGTTCCTGAAAGATGTGCAGACCCTGGCATTTTCACTAATACAAATGCTGTGCAAGAATATGTACCAGACACAATTCTAGCTACTACTGTATTTTGCAATTTATTAGATCTAGATAGTAGGGCGTCTGGTCCAGAAGTCTTTGCTGTTCTGAAACATGTAGGTGATAACTGCTAACCATCAGCTTCACAGCCTATGACACAGGGGTGACAATGCTCTCAGCAAAACATTGGGACAGCAGATTGCTGCTGTTACCTGGAACAGATAGGTTTGCCACCTAAAACTCACCTGTAAGCAACAATCTCAGAAGAATGAATTTACAGGGAGGATGTTGTAAAACCAACAATAACAAATAGAAACAGTTCCTGGAGAAATTGCTTACAAGCTTATCTCTCTGAATCAAAAACAAACAAATAAAAACTAAAAACTTTTTTTTTTTTTTTTTTTTTAAAAAAAGGATCAAATATCTTTGTCAGAAGACATGCTGGAAATACTTCATTAAGGGAGATTTTGGAGTAGTTACTAAAAACCATCATAGCTACATGTTGATCTAGTGTTTATATGACCATTTTCCTGTAGATTTTCTATCAAAGCTTTATCTGCCGTCCATTCCAGTGAGTCAACCCCAGTTTCTGTTTAAGGCATGTAACAAAGTTGTCCTTGGATCTACACCACACTGATCAGCTGGAAGTGAAAAAATTTTCAACTGGTTCTGGGTAGAAGCAGAATTAAATAATTAAACTTTAGGAAAAAAAAAAAAAAAAAGAATAAGAACTTGTATAGATGTGCTGTGACCCTGTTTGTATGAAAAGCAGACCGTCTGTGATTAATGAATGCTGCAGTCTGCAATAGTTACTCTGAAACTCTCAGTTTTTGAGAGTTTAATGGAACAGGTCCTGCAAATAATAAAAATATTTTACATTATACCTGATGGGCCAGCTATGGTTTTTTGTTTTTCTGTTTGTTTTTTTAAGGTGAACACTCTACAGAAGTGTCATATATGAAGTTCCTGCCTTAGAGACCATAGACCTTTAACAACAAATTCTCAAATAAGCAGGTCCAACAGTGCTACTAGATTCACAGATATCTTCAAAATAGTATGGTTATTGCTGGGTATAGAAAACTGTGGTTTAAGGATAAACTGAAATTTCTGAAGAGTAAGGATATGACATATCCTAGTCTTATGAGTCTGACCAAAGTCAGTCCACAGAGTCACAGAATGGCTGGTGTTGGAAGGGGCCTCTGGCTCCGTCTGCTCCTGCTTGAGCAGGGACACCCAGAGCAGTCTTCATGGTCCCTTGCTGGACTCTCTCCAGTATGCCCACGTACCTTTTGTGCTGGGAAGGCCAGAACTTATCCCAGCACTGCAGATATGGCCTCACCAACGCTGAGCAGAGAGCAAAGATTACCTCCCCTGAGCTAATACTTTGCAGCCCAGGATACCATTAGCCTTCTTAGCAGTAAGGGCATGCTGCTGACTCATGTTCAGCTTGGTGTCTACCAAGACTGACAGGTCCTTTTCTGCAGAGTGGCTTTCCAGCTGGTTGCATGCACCAGTGCCTGCGGTTGTTCCTCCCTGTGTGCAGGATAAAGGATGGAGCTTCATCTTTGTCACTAGCAGACATCTCTTTAACTTGCACACACAGTCATGTGGTAGGACATCCGTATTAACATGGAGCCTCGCAGCTACCGCCAGGCTCAGGGCAAAGATTTTTCCAGGCAGAGACCTTTGAAATTCACTTCTTCAGGATTTCACTTGTCCTAAAAGCCTATGAACATTAGGGAATTCTGCATACTGACAGCTTGAAGGTCAGATTTCATATGAATAAATAGATGTAAAAACAATGACCTACATACAAACTAAGTTCCCTATTTGTGGGCAACTGGCTGGATGAGCCATGGCTCTGTGCAGTGTTTTGATCCCATGGAAATTAGGATTTGAAAGGAAAGATGGTCAAGTCTTTTCCAGCTCAATAACAGGTATAGACACGAGGGCTCAAAAGCAGAAGTTTTCTCAGGTCTTACTCTTTAGGGAGAGGAGCAGAGAGGGGCAGCAGAGCTGCATGGTGCTGCTACACCACAGAGGAGTGACCAGAGTTCTCCTTCTGCTGGCTATGAAAATCTGTGTCTACAAGACTTCTGCCATTTTTGAGTCAACTGCAAGTTTCCTTTTAAAAGATATTACTAGCTCTATGTTTTTTTTTCTCATACTCCTTTTCCTTTTCTAGGCAGCATTTTGGATTGTTCACTTTGCTTCTGAAAATCAAATGCAATATGTCATTGACAGAGTGCTCGAGGAATGGTTTCAGATTAATTTTCTGTTTAAAAAGCCCTTTCAGACAATTTAAACTCATTAATAAAGCTACTGCAACTTATTGTGTTTTCCCAGGCTTGAGCTCTTTTCATTTTTTTTTTTTTTTCTGTCAGAGCAGTATATAAGAATTTTTACTTCATCTAAGGTACTTGGGAATAGGTAAAACGAGTCAGTACTTCTCAGTAGCACAGAACAGACACAGATCAAGAAACCTGAGCGTATGCATCAATACCATTTGCCTGAACAGTCATTCCAGCACTTCCAGGAAAAATGAGTAAGTGTTGAAGGATCCAAGCAGAAGACAAAAAAATATGCTCTTTGGTTAACACAGCAGTGGCAGGAGGCTGGGTAAATCTCCAAAGCACGGGCTTCATCGCAAGCATCAGCACATGTTGCACTTCCTCAGTGCTCTCAAGCACTGCACAATGATTTGTCAACCAATTTTGTTTAGAAGGTTGCTTAGAAAATAAAAAGACATCTCAAGTCAGCAAGAGCTAAAACCAGGATGAGCAATGCAAAAAGGCCTTTCTTTGAGCCAGGACCAGGCGAGCCCCAGCAGCTAGAAGAGTTAGAATAGTCATGAGTTTTTAAGACTCACAGTACATGTACTACTGCGAATGTCTGCAAAGCAATCCCCCTGCCAGATACCACCATCCAGTGTTTCTGATTAACTGAGCGGGTCCAGCTCTAACACAGGCACTGAGGAAATGCAAAAAGTACCCGATTTGAACCCCGTGGGATTTTAGCTGAGACTCAATGGAAGCCATTATTTTTGCAGGACCTGCAGCTCACCTCAGCTGGGTGGTGAAAGTTTTGGTCACTCCATCCCCCAGGCAAGGATCCAAGGATCTTGTGAAAAGGCTTGGTGACAGCAGGGTGCCTACCCTCTGTACCCTCTGTGAAAGGGAGGAGACCCAGCAGCTCCTGGCCACACCTGGGCGGCGCTGGCTGTCCAGCTGTAACAGGGGAAGAAAGCCTAGATTGGGTCCCTCACTAGGAGAGGGCTTCCTCCTCCAGCTACTGGCAGAATGCCTCCAGTCAAAAACAAACATCTCTGGTGCACCTGAGTTTTGTTACCAAGCTCTTCTCTGCTTCTTCAGTGATCAAAAATGTCCTTTTTTGACACCAAATATTTAAATTATGCTAGATACTACAAAAGTGGGATGCAAACCAGAAATTCATCTTCACTCATCCAGACTGGCATAGTCAACAATATGCAATATCAGAAATTTCCATAGAATATTTTCCCAAAATAATAAATAAATAGATAAATAGATAGATAGATAGATAGATTGATAGATAAATTTGGGTGATAGTATAAGCTGTGATAGTCTCTTCTGCATATTGGTTGTGAATATTAAATACTATCATAGCCTAGAATAAGGGAAGAGTACATTTAGAGTTCTGCAGTGCACTGCTAAAAGACAGAGAAGTGGATGACCAGGGACAAACTGACCTCAAGTATAAATGAATAGCTTATTTTTTTTTTTTTTAAATATTGTAGATGATGATGTCATTTTTTTTCAGTTTTAACGCAGGTCTCAGAATTTGATTTTCTTTATCAAGACTCATCTCTTGAAAACAAGAAGCCTGACCTTTTTCTTCTTAAGTACAAGACATTTTCCTACGAAAATTGTAGGGTTTTTTGTTTGTTTGTTTCTTTGTTTGTTTTTTAATAGAAGAGTACCTCAGAAAACATAAAGCAGAAGGCAGGGGAAGACAAGAAAATAATACATAATTGTCATTCTCCTGATTTTTTGACGTTTAACAGAGTTTTCAGCACCTGGGGCTAGCAATATTAATTTATCACTATTTGCAATACCCCGTAAGCTGTGCCTGTGCTGAAGCACCACCAGTGTGTAACACCTTCTGCCACAGTGAGGTGCGTGTGGGGCCACAGGGGTGAGGCTGGAGCTTCTGCACCCTGCAGTTAGCACAGCTGCCTGCTACGCCAAGTTTACCTGACTTCTGTTTTGCTCTTGCTTCATCCGAACTATATCCCGTTGTCTCGCAGGAGCAAGAGTTGACAATACTCCTCGGACTCTATTAAAAAAAATATTTTCCATATTTGACCAGGAGAGGGCAATATTACGTCACCTAAAAGACAGAAAGGTCACGCTAACCTTACATGACAGAAATTCGTGCTATGAAATACAGGAAATAAATTAATATTTTATACCAAAATAACATGACGCTTCTGCTCCCTTTTGTAACTATTTTGAATTTCACTGCCTAGTTCACAAGCGCACCCTTTAGAGCCCAGCTCCCATCAAGATGCCTCAGCCTCCAGGTGCAGGGCTGAAGCACAGTGATTTATCCTCAGGGAGCAGGGGTTAATTTAAAGCATATGTGCAAATCCACTTGAAGAAAGGCAGGAACAAGAAAATCAACTTATTTCAGGTTTTTAAAAGTTCAGAGAAGGTAAAAGAGCTCTATGCAGAGTTCAGCTCTCGTACTGTCGTTCCGGCATTGTAAACCCACGTATGTGCAAAACATGGTGCTTGCAGAGAGAACAGTGTTCCTTGCATCTTCCCCATCTCTGCTTTCTGTCTGTTGGTCTTTTTATCCTCCATTTCTAACCAGTGTGACCTACTGGTCTTCCTGTCACAGTCTTGTGCACGCTCTGGGCACACCTGCCTCTAGACCTCCTTAGAATCCAGTTTAAGCACTTGCAGTGGTGCCACTGATTTTCCATGTTCCTTGTGAACTTCAAACTTGTGAATGAAGAGGAAGTTTATAGCCCCATGCCTCTCCCCACCCCTTTTTCTGCCACTCTGAGGCAGAGCGTTTGGCAAAAATCTCCCTCACCCTGTCTGAGGAGCCGGCTCTGAGCCATAAAACCACCATTAGAGGGCTTAGAGGAGGTTCTCTTAAAGAGTTTTCTCAAATCTTCTAGGTGGTATCAATGCATCATTTTTTGAGAACTTTCGGCAGCTCAGAAAATCTCCATTCACGGAAACTGGAAAGTGGGTAAAGTAGTTTCTATTCCTGTTCTCACTGCTTTTGCAGTAAGATGAGTTGCAGGGGCAGTGGATCTAGGGGGTCAGGAACACAGGCCCCTGGCATGGACAGGCATTTCTTTGGAAGGGCTTCATGTTCAGTGAACTTCTGCCAAATCTGGGGCAAGTTTCCTGGCAGACTGTGTCAGTTTCCATCTAACATTCATCCAGATAATCCTTATCAAGCAGATCACCTCAGGGCAGTGCAGACAGACAACATCCCCCAAACAATCTGCTGGTTTCAGTCTATTTTTTCATATCAAAAAGTCAAATCTTGCACAATTTGACATTTCCTGCAGAAATGTTGCTTGCTGACTAATTATAAGCCAAGCATTGTAGTTAGGTTTTTGTAAATAAAGTTTCATATGATCTTCAGTTGTCCTGACTAGCAAGAGACCAAGTAGCATACACTTACAGAAACACTGTAGACCGCAGCAGTCATGGCTTGAAGTAATCATCAGTCCGTGTGCTTCAAAGAGCTCAGAAGAGTTTTACAAACATTAGATAATTAAGCACAACTCTACGGAAATTCACCTCTGGAGAGCACTGCATACAGCAACAGCACAGTTGATGAATGCTGCGAGAGAAAAAAAGGAAGCACTATCACCTCTTAAAAATTAAGGGGCACTTGAATACAAATATATTTAGTTTGGTCTAGATGCTCCTTTGGGTAGCTCCTTGTTTTATTAAATTACTGTGAAACCAAGAACATACTCACCTGCATCCCATCGGAACGACCAAAGGAATCATCATGGGACAGAGATTTACACGGAGGAGAACTGCCTAGTGCGTTCCTGGCTGCCACAGCACCTCAGCAGACATACAGGGCCTGAACTGGTCCAGCACTGCTCACCCACAAGCCCTCACAGGCACACAGTGCAGGTAATAAGGATGCTGCCCAGAACTTAGAAGCGCATTAGTGCCGGCAAACTTTTTATTGACTTGTCACAGAATAATGCTACAGGATTTAAACTATCAGTGTAGTAAGGTTACACCGTCACTGTTTGTCCCTTTGTCCCTCCAGCACTCACAGGATTGCCTTCGAGCTTTCAATGGAGACTTGACAGCATTCTCCTGACAACACATCTGGAGCAGGCTGCCTGAGAGGAGAGACCTCCTGGAAAAAAGGTCCTGTTGTCACCACCGCAGCAGCAGGTCACTAAGCAGAGACAGCAATCTGTCCATAGCCCTATCTGCATACAGGTGTGTAACTGAAAGCAAATTGTTTTACTGTTAGTGAATGGACTATTACACTGAAAGCTATTCAGGACAAAATACTTGTGCAAGGAAAAAAAAAAAAAAAAAAGGTTGTTAAAACAGCTAGTTTGCAACAGAACTGGGATAATATTGCAACTTCAGCAATTACAGGATTAAAACCTCAAAGCAAATCTGCCAAAACCAGNTTTCTACATATATATCAATAAAGCTACAAAATTACTGTTGTATCATGGCATAATATCCAGAGCATCTAATAACTCATTTCACAGACTGAAAAAAAAAAAAAAAAGAGAAAGAGAGAGAGCTTCTGGTGCAGTGGTTTGTGGGAGCCAGGAAAGTACTAATTCCGATCACACAAAGCCATTGACTAACGTCTGCGGTCAGATCGCTTGACCTTCTTGTTCTTCAGTCATCCTAGCTGGAAAGTGTATTAAATGCAGCACTCCTGCAAAATGACAGCGTGTGTTCATGCAGTAATGTCCTTTACCACATATAGGATATTGTACTTCTCCTTCCCTTTCAGTTTGCAGTTTTTCGTTTCCTAAAGTGTTACGCAGAATCCTGTGCAAGTGATGTTTTACATTTCCTGAACCTTTTATATCCTCGAAGTTTGAGAAATTAGACAGTATTAGTTTTCCTCTCTTGGATTTCTACAGACATTTCAGGCTCGTCTTTTATCTAAATCATTTTATGGCCCATTAATTGAACAGATAGTGTTTCGCAGCAAAGAGTGAAGGGTCATTTAGCGTTTTCAGCATGACTACAACATGAACACAGTGTATTTTCAGCCAGAAAGCTGATTTTTTTTTTTTTTATCAAAGATTTAACAACCAATAGGTGATCCAATTTTAGCATGCACTGTTCTTGATAAATTTAAATCTTTCTGATGAAATTTAAGAAAAAAAATATATTTTTAAAATGTCATGGCTTCTAGTGCCATTTTGAAAATGGTGGAATGGCAAGGGAAGAATGAACTATTTTTAAAAAAAAAAAAAAAAAGGAACATCCATGGACTCCTACACCTGTTCCACAAGCAGTAGAAGATGTGACATCCCTTGCTTATATTACATGATGTGGGGTGAAACTAGGATTCAGGCGGCAGAAGGAATTGCAAAAGCTTTGCCCACCCCAAGCCACTGTAACTAGTGATGAAAGCTGCCACCCCACGGCTCGCTGTACTTCCTTTTCCTCCTTGTGCACTTATCTCAGCATTTGCATTGAAAGGTCTCTGAGACAAGAGACACTCAGGCACTGTGTTTTCACGACTCCTTTAGGCCAACTCTGGTTTCTGAACTGATTTATAACATGGTGCTAATCTACTCACTGTAAGAAGCCACAGAGTATCTTAACAGATAGTGCTTCTGCAATAGGTTATGCCCAATCACTGCAGAGTCTGAGACCAAGATAACAATGTATGTCTACTTCTTGTGACATTCTCGGGAATACTAGCAGCATACCTTCTAAATACTAAAATGTAACAAATTCTGTCTCGTTTGTTCTTATATGCAACTCTCTCCAGAATAAAATTTTTTGCAGTGGGCGCAGAGGAGGGCAAAAGCAAGCAGAACTTGCAGGGAAGTACTATTTCTGCTGTGAAATGGAATTCCTTCTGTTTTTCATCAAGCACATTACCAATGTGTCCATGCGCACGCTCTCAAAAATTAAATAGGTAGATTATTGGTAGTGAGAAAAAGGCTTGTTGCTGAACATTAAAGGGTTTGGAGGGGAAAAGCTGTGAAACAAGTCTGAATCAACCTGCTGAGATCTTGGAGGGAACTTGTTGCTTTCTGGTGGATATCCAGTGATCTTCTGGTCCAGGTGGAAGCGCGAAGATCCTAATTAAATTAGAGATGAGCAGCAGATAAAATAGATGTGACGCAGTCTGTGAGATGGGTGATTTTAAAGAAGCAAACCTAGTCCATTAAGAATGGGCAAGACAAATATGTGGTCTCAAACACACCTTCCTTTCTAAGGACAAATCTGCGCTGCAGTCAGACTTGTGGCTGCAGCACACATAGGCCTTCACCTTTAAAACAGTCCGTTCAGATGTTGATATCCATGGACTCCAGTAGGAGACACCAAACACCCAGGACAACACCGAGTTCACCATTCATTCATTACACCAGTGGCCTAATCTCATACAGCCCTCAGTACACAGTTCGTTTGATACGCCAGCGGCCCAAGATAACAGGTATCTATCTACATCTATATCATACTGGTGACATCCTAGCGGCTCTGTAGGTTTCTCCGTTTGTCCCAAATGGACAGGAAGAGCAGGTGCACAGTTTATATGAAGATGCAAATTCAGCCATACCACTATTTTCTCTGGTGGCAAAAAGGGCTTAACAAGTTCCTGGTTCTCATTTTTTCACCTCCCTTGTCCTACACAATTCACTTCCCATACTGCAGATGACAGCCCACAAAGCCGTGCAGTTGCAACACTCTGCGAGCAACGCTGCAAACAAAATCACCACGAGAGGAGGAATTCCAGTGGGAACACAAGCAGGAACCTTTCCAAACTGGTTTAGCCAGCAGAAAGAGTACCTGTACTGTAATTGCTGTTTTAGTTGCTCCATTCAGGACATTTACATTCGTGTCATTGATCAGCTTTTCTGATCCCCCACAGCAACCTGTGGGAGCCAGGGCAGGAAATTTTGATCCCAAACTTAGACCCCTGTTGTATACGAACTTAACTTTGATAGTCATATTTGTGCTTAATCCTTATATTTTAAATACATTCTTGTTATTTGCAATTTGTACTTCTCTATTACTGCTCGACTACAGCACCTGGCAGCTAGATTTGTGTAAGCCTATGTGACCAAAAATTCGTCTTACTTATATATATATTGCTTTGATAATGAAGTGGGTTTTTTTTAAAGGTATATGAATAAATCTGTTGTGTAAAGCTGGACCATACACGAGCTTTATGATAAAATCATTTGTGTTGTGTCCTTATTTAGATTTCCATATTTACTTAACAAAAGGTTTCTCTGGGGCTTTTCAGTCCGTATTTACATAGATCCATCAAAGATGGCATAGTTAGACGCAGGATGTAGTTGAAACTAGACAATAGCACAGCAGGGTTAAGGTATTGGGCTGCGGCTAAAGTGTTTTGTTAGGAAGATCTGATAAGTGCTTAGACTTTTTGCTAAAATAAAGACCCTAACAACAGTGGGAATTCAGCGGGGTAATCACACTTAATGCAGACTGTTTAGAGCAATTAGAGTTGATTGGCAGTGTCTTAAAGCCCTTAAACAGAAACAACATATAAAAAGAACTGACCTCAGCTGGATTTCAGCTTCGTTGCCAGTTTCAGTCTAGCGCGTTATATCATCTGGTTTAATGCATGTAGGATTTAAAGGTTTTTTTTTTTTTTTTTTTTTTTTTCTGTTTGTTTTTTTTTTTTAAATCGGTCCTGTGGCTATGAAGCATTGTCACTGAGACTTCCCTTTCACGGAACCATTACAACACTTCGCGTGGTACTTAGATGTATCAGTAGCCAGTGCAAATGAAGTGTTTGCGCTTGCCGAGGGATAGATCTCTCTTCCCAGATGTCCATGAGGCATTTATCAATGAATGGATCAAGAATGCCGAGGGAAAGGCTCAGAGACAGTGACAGATGATCCAATAGCAGAATGGACTGCGAACACAAAGTTTGTCAAGGCTCATTTTTTTAAAAACTGGGGGTTTATGCCTATAAATAACACAAGCAAGACATTTCAACGGCAGTGGATGCAATACTCTGATTTAAATCTATGCAAAACCACTGAAGTCGCAGAAATAAGACTGAGCTTTTTTTTTTTTTTTTTTTTTTTTTTTCCCCGAGGAGGTAGCTCATAACTCTAAGCTTGCTAGGGGTTTTGACAAGATACATTTCTGTCTTCGGGCCTAGATTTGTTAAAGTAATTGATATTACCAAGTTTTGAGAATTTGTCTGTCCTGGGCAGAGGAGCTATTTGAAATTATAAACTCGTGCTTATCTAGTCCTTACGGTAGAGACAGGGTTTGGTCAGACACACAGACCATCTACCTGGAGCAGTCTAAACGACGGCAATCCAGGTCAAAATTACCATATCCTTGGCTGAAATGCAGGGCTAGACTATTTGCATGCTCCCGAATTGCTGCAGTGCAGAACTTTAGTAGTTTAAATCACCTCCATTTAGGAAGCAGTATCTTTTAAAACCGCGCTGTCCTGGTCACTTTTGAATGCGTAAACGTTCCAAATTTTTGCACGTGTTTTATATATTCATACTTCTTTTAATACAATCCTTACGAACTGACACAAAACATCAGGTGTTGGTCTGATATTCCCTTCACTACAAACATATATGTTAACATACTATAATCACTGCAACAATATATCTGTGACTATGGGCGCTGGAGAGCTCCTGAAAAGATGCGGGGAGGGAACACAGCCACAAGCAGGCTGCCATGGCAGTCGCCCCAGCCAGTGCTTTTGGGGCTTCAGGGGTAGGGGACGATGCTGAAATCCACAGCTGGATGCACTGCTTTGGCAGGAAAGTTTATGCAGTGTAACACATGTATTTCCACAAGTTAAAAATAATGAGCAAAGGGAATAATCCTCTGCCAGTCTGAATGCACGTTGGGGTGAATATATGCAAAGAGCCTTCTAGATAAAATCTTCCAGGGGCCTTCATTTGCATGAAGCTTCAGCAGACTTTGTGTTATCACAGACAGCAAAGAAAGCTGCAGTTTCAACTCTCCTAATCAAAGCCCTGCATTTCACCAGTAGCTATGATGATCCCATCTACACAAGGGTGGGAACAAGCTGCTGGTCTGACCCACTCACCCACGCTGCCTCCATGGCCAGCGGAGTTAGAATAGGCACCTTCACAGAGATATTCCTCCCACCCCAAGGCAGGTACATAAACCAGGTGGGACAGGAAAGTATCGACAGCGACTATCTACAAGAAGCATGTATAAAATTAACTCAGGCCAGGAGCTTATGTTTAAAGTGACTGAAGTTTAGATAAATATTTACAAGCGTCTACCACAGTTCAGAGATCAGTAGAACTGTGCCCTTCTTCGGCAAAAGGATCTGTCCTTCAGGAGAGATCTGACCCATGCTTCCACTTCAGCTACAGATGCTGAAAGGCCTTTCATCTACTTTCAGATCCAGAAGGACCAGAGTTTTCTTTTGCCTTTTTATGCAAACTGTTCTGTGCACATGAACAGTTTGCCTGCTCTGCTTTGTTCCTCACTGGTTTTAAGTCATGTGCCTGAGATCTCTGCACATATTTCAGCAGAAACAACACAGACAAATGACATTTAATGTCATTTCTATGTTTCACCGCTTTAGCAGACTGGAAAAAGTGAAAATGAAATAACCTTATACTCCCAAAGGCAAACTCTCAAAAATGAAGGAACTTCACAGTTGCTTGGCTGGCAACATAATTTTGAGGCTTTCGGCCACAAAAAGCAGCTTTGCTCTAAGTTCTATTTTCACAAGCTAGAGGCTTGTGGCTACTTAGAGTGTTAGTTAATTAAACAAACATTAAATTAACATCCTTTCCCTTGCCATAGGGAGAACCCAGACAGCCGGAGGATAATGAGTATTATTAACTCTCCTAATGTCAGTGTTGATTGCATCTAAATATTGGATCCATTATTTGCCAGTCCCCAAAGAACCACCTACAGAAGCAAATGGGTCAAGGAAAAATTGATCTGAGTAAGGTTCTCTCCTTCCAGCCATGGTATTGCTATTGTGCCATTTATACATCCAAGATGGGAGCCGAGCTCTGAGACAGGGTTATTCTGACAGAATCTACCACCTTCCTTTTGCCTGGGTTCTCATGTCGGAGGTGGCACTACTGCAGCTTTTCTGCAGCTGCCAAATACTGCTACACCAAACACTGATCTTGTCTGGAACCTGCAGAGCAGTTATGCAACAAAGGGGTGGGGTTTATTTTGTTTGTTTGTTTTTAAACCAATGCTAATTTGTGGAGATGGAGACATTACCCAAGAATGCACCAGCCTCAGGAAATTCTCACCAGGAAAGGACTCTACAGCACAGGAATTTGGAGAGACATCTCCACCCCAGACTAAGGAATAGATCTGTGATTAGGACACTTGCCTGGGATGGGGGAGACCTCTTCTTCCTCTGCATTGGGCTCAGCAAGTAGCCTTGGGCTACTGCAGACAGGAGAGAATTTTCCCCATGGCTGGATGAAAAAATCTGTGTCAAATATATCAAATATCTAGTCATTATCCCTACATCTCCTAAGCAGACTTTTCCTCAAATTCCCTCTTGACTGCACCATTGGTGACTTCTGTCTGTCTCCACATCTGAGGGTGAGACAGGTAAGTCTACATAAAGGGGAAAAAAATAGAAAGAAACCTCCCTAAGTTGCCTTTGTGGAGGATCCAAGAAACATCAGTAGTAACGCAAAGGAAAAGGAGTGCGACCAGGAACGAAGGAACAAAACTGCCCTTTCAAGTAGCAGGTAGCCTTTAGATCATGTTTGGTAAGTGGACAAGTCACCTGTTCATATTTCTGCTCATGCCTTTATCACCCTCCCTTGTTGTTGTTGTTGTTGTTTTTTTTTAATAAATCCAGCCTTTTATTTATTTATTTAATTTTATTTATTTATTTTACAAGCTGCAAAGCCCATGATAACCCCATTGGCTGATCTCAGTGATCTTTTTTAACCTGTAAAGAGAAGAGAACCCTGCAAACTCTAAAAACTCCACAAATATAGAGGAAACAAGTAAAACGAACAGCTTCCATGGGGTGTTTCTGTTAGCTGCAGGTGGATTGTCAGGAATTTGCCTCATTGCCCACATCAGGCCCAGCCATCTCTGTTGTTCACATCAAGTCTCACCCTGTGGCTCTCTGTGCTGTACGAGCTGGATCTGCAGCCAGGGGCATGCAGGTCCAAGGAGAGGCTGTCTCACCTTTCCAAAATTAAACAGTAATACAGTGCTTCTTACCAATTTAAATGCTCATAAAGTGGGTTAAATTTTGGATTTAGCTTGTGTTCAAAGGAAGTTTGAGAAGCAGAACTGGATGAGAGAAAAAAGATGTTTAGATGGTATTTTTCATCTACAAACCCATGCAGCAGTCAGCATTCCCTTTTCTTTAACAAAGAAGTAAAAGTAAAAATGATACTGAAGCAGCTCAGCACTTTATATGTATCAAGAACTTAAATGTTCTGTTCCAAAAATGCATCATGATGCTAAAAATAAGCAGTGGAATGTATAAATATATTTTTTTAATGCACAAAATCCACCAGAAGAAGCTAAGTACAAGATGCATTTAGATCATCAGAAAGTGCTTTGTAGTGTGTTCCAGAAAATTTGTCTCACCTCCTACAAAACTCTAGTGACTGAGCTAAACACAGGATTTCAAGAATTACATCTCTTACTTCTATATCTTACCATGCTGCTAAGAACTGAACAACATGGCAATAAAATTCCTGAAATATCTTAAATGTAAACCTTTCTGAAGCTCATTTCCAAACGTTATTTTTTACACAGGTGGATAATGGTAGGACAAGGGGGAATGGGCTGAAACTGAGAGAGGGGAGGTTTAGGTTAGACAAGGTTTTACAAGGACTTGTAGTGACAGGACAAGTGGTAATGGCTTTAAAATGGAAGAGGGAAGATTTAGGCTAGGTATTAGGAAGCAATTCTTCCCTGACAGAGTGGTGAGGCGCTGGCACAGGCTGCCCAGAGAAGCTGTGGCTGCCCCATCCCTGGCTGTGTTCAAGGCCAGGCTGGATGGGTTCCTGGGCAGTTTGATCTAGTGAGCTAGTGGCTGGCAGCCCTGTCCACGGCAGGGGGGTTGGAACTGGATGATCTCTGAGGTCTCTTCCAACCCAAGCCACCCTATGACTCTATGATTCTATGATTTTCCATTTTCCCAGAAAAACAGTAGCTTAGCCTTGGCGTTGTAAATGGAATATACCCCATGCTGTCTTCGAAATGCAGCTCAAGCACAAGAATTTGTGGCTCCACACTACTGGAAGGCCAGTGACATACCAGTATCAGACATCGTCCCTGCTTCATTAATTCCAGTTCCTATACAACGCTTTCTTACCCAGTCTAATACAGCTGCTCATGGGCACATCCTCTGAATCAGAGTGGAAAATTGACCTGATTAAAAAGAAATTTTAAAGAAATGACAAAACTTAATAAAATGTATTGAAGGGCCCTAATAAACCAGCAGCATCACTTGAATCAGTCTCTGCAACAGGAAAAGAGTAGAGGACAAGATGATGGGGTTTAACACAGTCTGTTACAAACTTTGATCCTGCTTATTCTCACAGGGCTCAGCAAAGGTTCCACTAAATGCAGCAACCCAGCCTCTCCTTAAAATCAGTGATGTTGCTGGATGTTAACTCTGAAAGCCATCTACAGCTTGGAGAGCTGCATGTATTTTAGACACGGCAAAGCCTCCAGGGTGGCCTTGTTTTGTTAAAATGGATAGAGAAGCAGGTTAAAGGGGATGAGGATAAATAATAAATGAGTGATATCTCAAGACCACAATTAGGCCAAGGTTAATAAGCATCAATTCCAAAGGATAAGGGATTTCTCTCTATAAGTAACAACCACATAATAAATGTCTTACTGCACACTAAACGGATAAAGCTACCTGGCATTACTATTGATTACAAAATAAGAAAATAGTTATAAATAAGAAAAACATAAGTAAAAGTCAGGTGATTAGATTAATCTTTCACAAAATCATTCAGTGAGTTTTGGTTACCTTCTCCACTCTAAGCTCTTCCATTGCACCTAGTGAATGCTGCAAACACAAGACAAACCCGCAAACTCTTTTCTCCCCTGCTTTTTCTTCCCTTGCACTGCCTCAGCAACAACCTTATACTGATATCGCTGGAGTACAAATATCAGTGTATGCATCTGTCCTTCTGTCACATAATCCTAATCTGTAAGGAGGGGTCTTCCAGGCATAGCTAGTTTTGCTTTTTGTGCTACCGGCACAATCAAGAGGGAAATCCCTTTCTGTGGCAACTTTAAATTTGAAAACTATGGGAACTATACTAAATTCTGCTCAGCTGTGTGTCACCTTTTTACTTGATTGTACTTTCTAGGCAGGTAGATCTTCCCAAGGTAGCTGAAGCGACCTGAAAAAAATCACAATTTTTGCTTATGAAATGTTAATTAAATTAGATCTGATTTTTTTTTCACCTGTCTTCTCACTGTTTATTTGATCACACAATGCTAAGTGACAAGACGTCCCTCTGATATGTCTGGTTCCTGCTGAGCACATTAACTTATCTGTCTCTTAATCCTGTTGTTTGCCAAATCAAATCCTGTGACAAATCACAGCACTTCATCCTGTTTTAAATTCTTTAGCTCTGAATGTCTTAGTAATATTTTACTTTTGTTAAAGGGCCCAAAGACACAAGATATTGGCAAAATACTGATTAATTACATGAGATCAACGTAACATAGGAAATAGTGGTATAGCCATAAGGATGTATTTGCTTAGAACATTCAGAACAACAAGAATGAATAAGAAAACGTTATTAATTTCCTATGCAAAAGTAGCTCTAGAAGTTACATCCATGTGATCAGATCCTTTAAGAAGGATAGCCTCCAGCTATCAAGAATTTAAAAGAGATTAANAAAAACTTTTTTAAAAAAAAAAAAAAAAAAAAAAAGAAAAAGAAAGGTGACTTCAACGAAACATCAAGGACCACATCAACCCAAAATAATAATACATTTCCTGAAGGTCAGTCAAGCAATCTCTGTCCTAGCAGTCATTGTTCCAGTGCAGAAACAACATATAGAGAGATGATGGGGAGCTAATACACTTTTGAGTGAAAACCATATTGTCAGAAAGGACTGTTATCCTGCTATTTTCTTACATATTTAAATGTTTGCTTGTTTTTTTTTCACCAGGGCAGTTAATGATTACAGCATTTGCAACTGCCCTTTAAAAACTGGTGTATTTGACTTAGGTGATCTGTAGAAAACTCAGAAGAACAAGCAGATACCATCACTACACTAAGCATGAACAGAGAAAATCGTTAACCCCACACTAGGAGCGCTGGATATTTCAAAAGCGGTAACGTATTGAAACAGTAGTAACTAGACATAATTCTGAAAGTTTACCTCTCGTTACTTTGGCAATGAACGATCAACATGGTCTATTAAAAGCCTGCCTGATATAAAACAGCTTTACTTCTCCCTTTTGTTACCTGTCTTCTCATTTTCCTAGCTCACAACATTGTGCCCTGCCTGCTGGAGAGAGAAGACTGCAGCGATTATTGGTGATTACAGTGATAAACTCAGCATTACTGATGTATCTTGTCAGCTCCTCTGTTCATGTATCACCCACCTATAGACAGTGCACACTTCAAACAATGGCGATTATGTTCATGATTGATACATTTGCTTTGTATCCTCTTAGATCAATTCAAAAGACATACACCTATTGGTCATCTTTATTATAAGCCTGACAAATAAAATATTGCTGGCATTCAGAAATCATAATATTTCCTTGTGCTGTTTTAATTTTCTCTGCAAGGATGACTTGGCCCTACTTGAGACGTCATCTGGACTAAGAGCCTGTACTTTAGGGTTGCTCACAAGTGGATGAAATAAACTGGATAGTTCAGAGGATTTTTTAGTTCTGGATTACCACCATCTAGAAGATGACCCATGGTGGTTCCACCTGGGTCTGGCAGCTGCTCAGTGACCCATAAAATATGAGCTGGTAGTAGAGGTCAGGTCCCTGGGGACCAGACATCCAAGCAGGAAGGGTGAGTGTTGATGGCTGTAAAGCTGTCAGAGTCCAGCTGAGCAAATGCTGTGTGCAGGCTCCCAGAGTGATCGTTTCACAATGCTGGGAAGGCCCTTGCACACCCCAGACATTACCCTACTTGCCAGTAAAACCATTCATTATCCAGTGCCACTTGAAACCTGTCCTGCTAATTGTCTTCTCATTTATAGCTGATAAAAGAGCTCTTTTGCTGCTGTGGGGACATAGGTACAGGCACAGTTGGGCTCATCATTATATGAAACCTGGTAAAGCTGAACCAATCACAGGAAACTTGGGCTTGCTTCCCTGTAACATGTGTGCCCTGAAACAGGTTCTCATGTTTGTTTTTGAAATGAAATAGTTAGGCAGAAGGGTTAAAAAGCAGTAAATAGTCTCTCTCCAAAATGTTAGCCGTTAGATCTGATGTCTTCGTGACTTCTTCCAAAATATTAACCAGTAGAGCTGATGTATTTTCTACAGACTTTCTTTAAAGTGTTAACCAGCAGAGGTGCGTAAGAGTTGACAAACAGAAGCAAATATATTCAAAGATATCTTCATTTCTAGTCTTTTTTTCATTTTTTTTCCCTCTGTATTTAGCTCTTTGAAGCCTCTGTTACCCTCTGGTTGATACTGTGGTTTTCCTGGGCAAATATACATGAATGTACTTGTGTAGGACAGAAAGAGAATCTTTTAAAAAAGTATCTTTACAGGCACACAGTAATTATGATTGGATTTTCCCTTTTGATTTCAGTAACATTTTAATCTTAATCTCAGTGACTCCAAGTTAACAGGCTCATTTTCACTTTACAATCAACGAGCATTAGAAAGGATGCTTCAATATCATCCTGAAAAAGGCCCCTCAAAAGAAATGTCATTCAGCCTAGGCTGCAAGTCCAGATGTGAAACACTGTGCACTGTTAGCCAAGATTTTTGCTGGCATCCTGAAGTCATGGTTCTTGAGCGAACTGCAGGGCAAAATCAAACCTGTGTACCCTGGAGAGTTCTGGGAGGAGGGGAGTGCTTTGTCTTTAATGAACAGTCCTCCTGTGTTCATGGCTGTGAGCTGCTCATCGAAACACAAAACTTAATCCCAAAATTAAGTTGACAGGTGCACCACAAAGCACCCTTTCAGTTCCATCTGAAAACATAAGTAAGTTTGCCTGTCACTCTGA
>VXAV01008413.1:372099-382517 GCA_013399715.1 Alectura lathami | reverse complement strand
TCATTTCTCAAACTGTACTATTCCTAAATACATATTTTAATATCACTACCACATTATTGAAGCACATTTCATCTGTAATTATTTTAACTATCTTTGAATATTCTATTATTATTATTATTATTATTATTATTATTATCCGTGTTTTACTACTCTGGTTTTGGATTTTTCTGCTAGGCACTTATGCCCTCTGGTAAGGACATAAGATGAGAATGTCAGCTAGTGAAAATTCAGCTGCTTCACCTACTTCCTAAGTGTAGTCATTTCTTCAGTGCCAATTTCTTTTCTGAATTTTCCTCCAAAGTGTAACGTTATTTCTTTTAATTGGAAGAAGTCCAAATGTGAAACTTTTAATTTCAAAAACAGAATAAAACCAAATATAAATTACTGAGATAAAATAATAAATGCTATTTTTAGGCCACTAGAGGTTATATCTTTTATTAAATACTCTCCTGAGTTATTGTTAATGTAAGAGCAATGAGTTGCAAAATACAACTATAATGGCTACATACGTGTTTCTTAATGAAACCACTGAGGTTTTTATGGTACTCTTTGTGAACACTTTTAGTAAAGAGATTGTGTAAAGAAAGCTTAACATCCGACATTCTGTGACAAACACATAATAGGCCACAACATAATGGTTCACGTTAATCGTTTTTTCCATAACGAACACGTTTTTGTTAATAGGTTTGTAGGCCACCTTGCTTCATTCCCAGTCCAGCAACCTCGAGGCAACCATCTCAGGCAGTAAGAGATTATGCGGCAGGCCTCAGTATTGCAAAGAAACAGCCACTGTGAACAAACATAGATTTCTTGGCCATTAGACTAGCTGGATTAAATTCCTTTCTGGCGTGATTTATAAATTCATCCAACTTAATTTGCTGATAGGAAACTGAGCACTGTACCTGGGTCATTTGGTCTGATTTATACCAGAAAAGCGTACAAAAGAAAATGGAGGTTCTCTATCTTTCTCTTGTCCTCTCCTAGATTCCTGTTACTGTATAACCGTCATCCTTTTCCTTTAATTACCTTCTTCATGGCTTGAGAGTTTTGATGACTTGATTAAGCCTTGCAGTGCAGTTCCAGTCCCTACCCATCTGATTAATTAGTCCAAACCTTATTAACTTCCTAATTCCAATCAATAATGCACTGATGCTGAACTGTGCAAGGACAAACTAAGGATAGCAATTTTATCTGAAGACACAGAGCTACAGAATGTTTGCTCTTTTAACCATACTTCTTCATAGCCACCAAATTAAAACTGCCAGTCATGAATATAACCATACAGTGATGCATCTTGGCACACTTCTCACGCCTTAGCCACATGTGCAATAAAACTCAGAGTGACTAGGGATATTTGTGGTGTCTCTGTGCTGAGGTGCCTTTTATTTTTTTCTGAATATTTGGCTTTTGCTGGCTGAGAATGGTACCGAGCATGTAGCGGCTGTAGTCTTCTGCACCTCCTTGGTTTGCCCTGCTCTCCCCTCCGCCAAGCTATCTGAGGGCAGGGAGACTGTATTCTATTTTACTTTATCTTAGCGATGCCAGCAGAGATGTTTCCATGTTGAAGGGATATTTCAGTCAGCACAGCCAAAATAGGGTCTAGCAGAGTCAATGCAAGTTTAACTATGGGTGGCTAAAGCAGAGAGGGTGCCAGTTCTGTGGCCTTAAACTTCTCTGCCCTAACTGTTGCTGCACTGTTGCTGGATGCCTAAATGCAACCCAAGACTTGGCTGAAGGAAATCACTATCTCCTTTCATGGCATCATCTGAATGTGCTAGCAAATAATTCAAGCATGCCCAGAACAGCTGCAAAATGTATCAGGTATCTCTTGTTTCAAAGCTCTTGTTTCTCAGGCTCCCACTCTCCCACCCAATGATTGACCATTGCCACCATTGTGTGTACTTGAGTTAGTAGCCTATGCTAGACCTGACTTTCACAATCAGCTGTTGTGGTTTGGTTTGTTTTTCACAGCAGCATTGATAGTGAAAATGACATTCAAAGTTTTCCAGAAGTCTGATTCAGCAGAAATTGTACATTAAATAGCTGTACTTGTTATAAAAAAGTTGTTGTGGTTTTCAGTCCTTTCTTTTGAGGTGGTGTTCAACTACAAGGAGGGATAGCCCCTAGAAAACAAGGCAAAACAAACACATACACACAAACCAAACAAACAAGTAAAAAAACACCTCTCCATTTCTCCCACCCATAGCAGTAGTTCTCCTGGCAACAGCAAAGACGGTAAAAGGCAGAAGTTACAAAGTACTCCTCACTAATGAGGAACAGTTCTTGTCTGCATGTTTGGAATTTAGGATAAGGGTGGGTAAGTAAGGCTGATGTTTGCTTCTAACTATCCACCATTTGTCTCCAAATAGACACAGACAACTTCCAGACCAAAAGCATCTGAATAACAGAGCTCAGAAGCACTGTGTTGTGCTGAGAATGTCTGCAAGCAAGAAGCCGCACAGGTAGAGTAGCCAGTGGAAGACCACAAGGGATTGTAATTAAATGCTATTGTTAGGCTTATTTTCACTGGGTTTTCATTCTCAGATCACCAGAGGCTTTTTTTTTTTGTTTTGTTTCCTTTTTTTTTCTCATCGATGTCTGCCTTTCTAAACAATCTATAGTACCAAGTACCTCCATTATGCTTTCAGCAGGCCACTGAAAACAAACCACAATTCTCTATACAATACATTGTCCTGGAGGTTGCGGGTATCAAGGACTCTTAATAGTACTGTGGCAAGGATCAATTGTTCATCTCTATAGTGCAGGAGTGTCTCCTGAGCCTTCTGCCTTTGTGTACAGTCTCACAGATGGTGAGCGACATTTCTTTCTTAGGGAACCTTCCATTAGAGAGGCTGCTTCTAGATGAATCTGCTGGTGGAGCATTTGGAAAACAAAGTGTGGGCAGAAGTGGGCTTTTATCGCATTTGATCATGTGATTGATAACGAACTGCCACTTCTTGTAGTTCTCAATGGGAGACTTTAGGAAAGTATTTTAATTCCTTAGGTGTTACAATTAAAGCTATTCTGTCTCATTTCTCTGAAGCTTTGAATATAAAACCCTGGCGTCTCACTGTCAGGGTATATTTCCTAGAACAGAATATCCAAGATTTCTTGATGACTGTACATTTTCTTGAAGATTTACGTTAAGAAATTAGATCCAAGCTACCTCCTGAAGTTTCCTGAAGTAATGAAATAATATTTTTCATGCACCTATATTTTTAGCTCCCTGTGTTGAAGTTTATATGGTTAAGAGAGTTAGGTCACTGCAGAACGTATGTAAAGGCTTTCTTGAATCAAAACTGCAGATATTACAAATGAAGTTTCAGTCCCGTGACAAATATGGCTAACTAGAAGCAGACCTGGTGTTGAACAAGTCCTCCTACCATACCTATGTAAAATCTTTACTTTACGTATGTGTGTTTTTTTTTTTTTTTCATTTAAACAGTCCGATGCTATCCCACAAATCCTCATTTCCTACACTTTCTTACGATATTAGGAGAAACCAAACTGTAGTTGAGGACTTGTGACTTGTGAGGAGCTTAACAACACATTGCTGGTGGAGTTAGGAGGAAGCACTCATGTAAGAGGGCAAGCAAGATGGGAAGTAGTGATCATGCTGATAAATTTTAACAGAGAACTATGAACCCCAAGAACAAAGGTGAACATATTGCCTGCACACACAGATTTGAATGAAAACAAGACTGAAGCGACAAGTACAAGAGTACAAGAGTAGATTTCCTGAGGGCACAGACTCATGAGAAATGGGCTTAAAGCAGCACCCCAAAGAGCAGGCCCTGAGGAGCTGGCCTTGAGGAGCAGGCCGTGCTCGCCTTGCACACTGGCTGGCAGGGGGAGGCATGCTTTCCTGGTTAAGATAAGGATTTAAGAAGCTTGCAACAATCCTTTCATCAAAGCACACTAAGCAGATTTGCCTGGTCTTCAAATGAAGTCAAACATGAGGAGAAAGGAAAGCACAGCTAAACTTAGAGTTGCACTTACTCCTGCGCTCTTAATTCCAGGCGCTCCTGTGCCTTGAAGGTCCCCTGTCCTGGCATGCAGGCAGATGTGCAATGTCCACCAGGCCAGCGAAATCCTTCTCCCCAGCATGGGAAGGGACTGCTCCCCTCTGTCCCAGCCAGTACATCTGTGCTTGGACAGGACACCCAGGCTTAATGGGCTTCCTTTCTGCACGGTGACCAAGGGGTCTTCAGAAGCAACGTAATTGCAGGAGCTTGGCTCTCACAGCTTATAGAAAAGTACACAGCTCTTCAGATGCTTGTGGCTTGCTGGCTTTCTACCATACTCCAGTACAGTGAAGAACTTCAGGCAGCCCAGGCCCAACAACTACCATGACTTCAACCCACCTCATTCAATGTTTCTCATTGCCTTGTCTCCCTTCTATTTTCTCAGACATGATCTTCGACTTGTCTTGTCCCTCTTCCATTCCTCTCTTCCTCCTCATATTGTCTTGTTTCTTTTCCACCCTCCATTACTCCCCTGGCCTTTACCTGGTGCCTAAAAACCCAGCCTCATTTTCACAGATATTCTTGTGGTAATACCTTCTACCTGTTTTTTTTTTTTTTTTTTTTTTTTCCCATTACCTGTTCTCCCTTCCTCACCACCCCTCACCCCACTCAGAAACATGCAGGCCAGATAGCCATCGCAAGACACAAACAGCAATAGAGCTGGCAGACAGTGCTGAAAGGTCAATCAGCTCCTGCTGTCAAAGTCTTACATATGCTACAGAGCATTGTGTAGCTGAGCAACACTGGCTACAGCCAGGGAAGAGGACAATACAGGTTTGGTCAGGCACATAAAGACTACCATTCCCTCCCTTGACTCAGTAAGATGCTGTTTCATCATCTTCTTCCCTCCTGTGTGGGTAGCAGTTCTCTCTGTCTCTAATACTGCCATGAGCACGGTGGTCAACACTTTCTGACATCATGCTATATTGCTTGTTGTGGTAGCAATACAGCGAAGGACTATATGGTGATGCTCCCCTAAACATTGTTTGGACATTGCTGAATATATGTATGCATTTTCCTGCAAAGCAAACCAGACTTGTGAGCATCAAGTGATCACAGAAAGGCTGGTGTTTTAGATCATGTGAAAGATCTCTGTCTAGTGTGATGAGGGAAGGAACAGCTCAGGAGAAGGGTTCAGGAACAGCCCAGAGCTCTCTAGGCCAGAGGAATTACAATGGTAGGAACAGCAATATAGTGCCTGACTGCCAGCCCAGACCTTCCTCTACGCACCTCTGGATTTGTGACAATCTAAATATTTACAGTAGTGCTACACTACCTCTGTTTCATGTTTGTCTTCTCAATGCTCTTATCACAAACCATACATCCCATTTGGATCCATGTCATCCTGTTTATATAGCTGTTGCTGGAATTCTTTCCTCATGTTCCTTGGCACTGCAACAACAGGCTAGTTAAGACTTACCTGAACCTCTGACACCCAAGTTTCTCATTGAATTATGCGTTCTCAGCTATGTGTTATTGTACCAGGCCATTAGTTACCAGACATTGCATTCATTGCTCAAATGGGGTGAACCTGTTCACCAAGTGCAGTAACTCCGTCATGTGCTAAAATTTTTTCTCTTCAGGTGTGCCTTGGGAAAAACAAAAACCACAAACAAGCAAACAAACAAATCAATCAAACAAACAAACATAAAGGCTGCTTGTGCACAGAGAAGAATTTTTTTTCCTGTACTTTTTCCTTCAAGTATGTGGAATTGTTACATACAAGAGATGAGATTAAAAAAACTTTTTAACAAGACAGCAAACTCTGTTTAGTGTGGTATCACCCTAAAAAAAAAAAAAANNGAATGAAAAAAAAAAAAAAAAAAAAAAAAAACACACAAAACAAAATATTTCAGGTTAGGATCTATCTCACTTAACATATATTTTGACAAATGGATTGCAGTGTCCAGAGGACAGTGAGATTCCTCTGTTGACAATATCCCAGGGGCCTGAGCTATAGCTTTCATTCCAGGGCATTAATGGAAGATTCTTTAGCAGGCTGAGTTTACTAAAACAATAACACCTCAAGGTCACCTTTCCTAGGAGGAGATATGTTCAATAGGGTCACTGAAAAGTGCACATATGTTGCACACAGACATACTTACAGATGTCAATCTTATATGTTCTTACTTTTTGAAACCTGAAGTATAATGGGAGTATATTTATGTTAAAGGCATTAAAAAAAATCAAGAAATCAATTTCTAGTAAGAAGCTTTCATATGCGCAAGAGCAAATGTTCTAACCAGCTCTTTTAGTCCTTTTTTTTTTTTTTTTTTTATCTTTAGGCCAACAGACATTGTCGTAAAGTAAAGCAGGGGCTTTGTAACAGTTATTGATGAGTAGCAGCCAAGGACATCCGTGGTCTTGGAAGACACATAATCAAGGCAAAAAACAAACAAACAAACAAACAAGCAAACAAAAACTTCAGCCATGAGATGAATATTTAAAAGACTACAGAATGCTCCAGGTAGCTCCTCCCAGTGTCTCCCATGGAAATACTTCAGAAAGTTGCCCCTTTATTTCTTTGGGGGTTTCCTGTATCAGTAAGAAATCAGGTGATCTTCTGGAGCCCAGAAGTATTCACCCTATTCCTTTGGTAGAACATGCCATGACTGCAGGAAGCACGAAAGCACAAGTGTTGTGCCTGGAGAACTTTTTCATAAAGAGAAGAACAAAATTCTTCAGACATGGAGGTGCTGCTCTCACAGTTCTGTACTGAGCCCCAAAACTCCCAATGGAAACTTGACAAGTATCAGGAAGCCTGCTCGTGGAGAGCCTGTTGTAGGATTTATCCCCCAAAGCTGTGTTTTTCCCAGAAGAAACCTGCACTATCCTGAACAGTCCTAGCCAGAGAGAGACAGTTTTCTTAATTTGCTTTACGCAAAAAATTTCAGAAACAAAAGCAATGAATATAAAGCATGAGGTTTAGCAGGTAGAATGGCAGTTTCATCCCTGATTAAAACATAAGATACTTTGGTTTCCAAGGCTAGTAAAACAGTTTTTTTTTTTTTCCAAAAATAATTGAAATCATGAGTATACACATATACACCCACACTCCTCCAGTATTGTACCTAAAGGCTGATTATAATTGTGTCACAATAGCTTAAAAAGGCACCAGTATCACATTTTATTAGACTTTATTTTCCACTTCACTAGAAAGACAAAACTACTGAAATTTATTGTGTTGACATTATTTTTAGTACAGTGAAAGCACATATTTCAAAATATTTATTAAAAGCTCTCAAAGCACCTGTTTAACCAAGTAAATCCAATGTACCATAAAATACAAAGGAAAGCATGATATTAATTTTGCTTCAGGCTTCACATCAGAGGATAAGGACTTCAGGCGTATGATTTGTCATTCTGTGATTGCAAGTTTAGGCTTTTGAATCAGGTAACACAAAATGTTGTGCATTTTATGCAGCTCTGGTGAACTGCAAATCTGAAAACATATAACATTCTGGCTTAGGTGTTTTTCAGTGTGCTTACCTCAGCATGACTTGCTAAATACACACATGCATTTGCACTCAAGTGAGTTAAGAACTGAAATGGTCAGGAACAAAGAAGGAGGAAACAGTAATTTTACAGCATAGATTCTAGTGTGACAAGTATTTAATGTAGAAATAAAATAATGGGATAGGAACCTTTCCTCTTCTAAGGTATGCCATCTTTGTACTTTACACCACTGTTCTCAGGAAAGGAATACCAACAATACAGTTGTCTTCCATTACCCCATCCCTAGTTACTATTTCAAACCAACCACTTCCATAAAACTAAGCTAAAGCTTTGATGATTCAGTGGAATAGGAATTATTTGTTTCTGTTTAATCTTGTTGGCTTCTTGAGCATGTCTGTCATGATACAACTGGAGATACCTCTAATTTGATCTTTTTTTTTTTCCCCCCCCAAGGGAACCCCTCCCCTCCATACACATCCCTAAACCTGGGAGAACAATTCCAATTGTGTGTATGTTCAGTAGTAAATACTGCAGTAAGAAGTCTGAAGTACAGGACAAGCATTACATGAAACATCTTTATTTACCTGTGTTTTTCAGGCTTGTGTTGAATTCATCATTCATCCAGAGGCCTCAGCCTCTCAAGTGGCTCATGTTCTACATGTCATGTTGTTTACATCTGGAACATCTAAAGCAATGGGTATGGAGAATGACGCCTAATGGTTATATCTGCCTTTTCACCAGGCCCTCGAATATGAGCAGTAAATGAAGGGAGCAGTTCCTAGATATTACCGAGGAAATAAGAGGTGTAACACGCCATAAGTATCTTGATATAAATACAATTTTTTTTTTAAGACTCATTTAATAAAGGAGCAAATTCTAAGCAGTGCAATTGGTGGAGCAGACAGTAGGGTTTTAATCAAGCAATACAGACATCCCTCTTTCTTTCAAAGACATATAAGCCTTAGATCTTTCCCCATATATGTGCTAATTATAATCTTGAAAGTTTTAAGTAGGTACAAAGTTGTGTCAATTTGTTTACTATTTAAAATAACAAAAGGGCTTCAACTCCAACGGGAAAGTCTGCACAAAAGGAAATTCAGCAATGCAGAGAAGGAAATTCCAAGTATACCTAAGTGCCTATAACAAATAAATAACTTCATTACAGAGGAGGAGAAATGGAACTGAGGGAGACCTGCGTCAGATATTATGAACAGCTACTAAAGCCCCAGCTACAGTGAGGATATAAGCCCTACACCGACAAATAGCAATGGAGGGAGAGTTATTATCTTAGTAGACCATTACATGAGTTCCTGAGCTTGGTTACAGAGACAGAGGTACAGTGATCTAGCAAAAGGCATCTTCAACCATGTAAATACAAGCTCTGCCCTTGGAAAGTCAAAAGGAACTCAACAAAAAGGATTGAGAAGATGCATGCAGCAGGACAAAGACAAGGACCTAGCAGAGACCAGCACACTGAAACTTTCAAGAGGGAAACTCTTCTTGTTTTGGTCAGAGCCAGAGAAGAAACAGTAAGAACTGGTTATAAATATGTTGATGTACTACTTAAGACTGAAATTTAGACTAGCTCGCATTATGATACTCTTTTATTGCTTTTTGCCCCATACACGGGGATATATAGCTGTCCACATGTGCTGCGACTGCCTTCCGTACTGTGTGCCCAGGCCCCTTCCCTTGGAAACTAGGCCAGGGTGACAGAAAGAGGCAAAGCTGGCTGTGGGGAATTCATGTGTGCCTCACTTCTGTATAGTAATGCAGACTTGGGCTCTACTCTTGCACCAGTCTGTGCAGCACAAGGAATATCATTTAGAGTTCTTTTTGGAAATATAAGAATCACTCTCTCCATCTGGCTTTACAAATGCTTCTGAAGATAAAGGCCAAAACATTGAGTGGCTATCACATCACTATGTGAAAATATGCCCATTCTAGGTCTTCCAAGCTTCTGGCAGCGTCCATCAGCCCCCTTCTCGTTTTAGTGCCTTGAGAAGACCCTCTTTCGGCAGAGAAATCACCGAGCAACAGAAGGTTGCTAAAACACCTCTGACACCCACCTCTGCTGCAGTCCTCCAGTCCTGGCTGCCCTGGAGACGACGGCGGCCAGAAGGCAGCGAGGAGGAGGCTCAGCAGAGCCCATCCGCTGCCCTGCGCACCTGGGAGCGGGGAGATGCTGCCGAGGACAGCCTGGCCCGGCCCGAAAACCCAGGGTTTGGGGCTTTGTGCTGCAAAGGCTGCATTGTCGGGGAATCCATGGGGATGCTTTAAAGTATCTTTACATGTCAGTTCTGGTGTCAGCAGCGAGCAGGTCAAAGGGGGCTGGCCCTCGTTGCAGGTTAAACTCCTGAGGGTGGAGATAATCTCTCAGCAGGAAGGGAGGAAAGTGCTGCGCCCGCCTGGGCCGAGATGCTTTCACACTCCCCACCATCAGCTTTAGGCTGCGGAGCCGGCCATTATCACAGTCATTGTCATTATTATCTTTAAATCTGCTGCCTGGCATTCAGGCATCTATCAGGAAAAGACCCAAGACCCTATTACTGCAGGCAATAAGCCCTGAGAAGGAGGGGAGGAAGCTAGTTCAGAGATAACGCTCTTGCGGGCTACATTCCGCAGCCAGCTTGTTAACTCTCAGCGACGTGTACAGATAAATCAGATTTTAGCACCTTTCCCGTCAGTCAGCCGGACGGGCCTCCCGCCAGGGCTTCAGGGAGCCACTGCCTTGGTGTCTGACGTGGCCAGCCAGCTGTGGCACTCCGCCAGCCGCTCCCTCCCCAGACGGCGCTTCCAGAGAATAAGGTGCCTGGGCAATAAAAAAGTCCTTTACTGAGAGAAGGGTCAGTGGCAAAAGCATGGCAGCTATCTGGGAAAGAAAAAAAAAAAAAAAAAAAAAAAAAAAAAAAAAAAAAAAAAAAACCACATGGATGG
>VXAV01008413.1:358813-369916 GCA_013399715.1 Alectura lathami | reverse complement strand
AAAAAAAAAAAAAAAAAAAAAAAAAAAAAAGTGATCCATCTACCGGACAGCGTCACTGATCAAAAAGTTCCAGGGATTTTGGGGGAAGTTTTAAATGCTACCGTCACTTTACTTTCCCGTCTCTTCTGAATTTCTCCTAAATGAAATGATTTTCTCTTATCTACAAGAACAACAGCTCTCCCTTAACCTTTCAAGAGAACCTTTTTGTCATAATAACATTCCAGCCAAAACAGCTCCCACAGGACAAAATCAATCAAAGCCATAAAAGAAGAATGTTTTTGTCATGCCAGGCCCTACTGCCCGGCTTACAGTTACAAAACTGACCGCAACAATACTGGATTACACAGAACATCTGATGAGATCTGGCCAGTTACCCTAAACAAAACCTACATGCTTTTTAATTTGAATATCGTAGTTTAAAAAATTAAATAAAATAAACTACAGAAGCAAACTATGCTAACATTGTGATAGGGGTGTAATAGCAGGATAGAAACACAAAATGAACTTGAAAGCCCCATGTCCAGGCAGCCTTTCCCGCACTGGATATAGCTCAGAGTCCCCTTCCTCAAACCTCCAAAATGTTTGGCTGGCAGCATCCTTGGGAAGGGGCCTGTGGGGAAGGTAATGAACTCAGATTCTTGGGCGAATAATCAACTGTCTCTTTTCCAAGAATTTTCCTTTTTGCCAACATGTTTTTCATGCTGATTTGTCTGATTACTAGAGTATCTGTGCAGGGGGTGCCTCTGTTTCTGAAAATACGGGGAAAAGACTTGGAAGCAGAGAAGAAGGCTGATAAACACGGTACTATCTGTGCATGGTTTCAAACCACCCTGGAGCCTAGGTCCGTCAAAGTCAAGAGAAAAATTCATTTTGACTAGCAGAGGCCTGGATCAGCCTCATCACGCTGTATGGAGCAAAGCCATCCAACACAGGCCTGTCCCAGCTCCCTGACTTCAGAGCCATAGTGCGAAGCTTTCCCTTACAGGAAGTGTTAAAGAAAGGAAGTTGTAGGCATGGCAGGAAAGCACGACAGAAAAGCTCCCTTACGAAAGCCTGCCGTCCCTGCTGCAGTCACCATGCTTACATTGAAAACTGCAGTATGGGCATTGCCCCTTCATCTCTTTCAACACTGCGCACATCTTGCATGGGGGAAAGCCCCCAGCTCCCACCAGCATCCTTCAGTGCTGCTGTCTCCCAGTGCTGCCGGCCCTGCTTTCCCAGCTCCCACCAGCGGTGACGGCATGGTGTTGCCAGGCTGCTTTCCCCACGCTGCTTGTTGGTGGGTGCCTTGATGGGAAGCAGCCGCGGTTCAGCCTTTGGGGCTGGGGGTGGGCTCAAGAATGTGAATGGATTTCCCATCGGTTGTTTCCTTGAGGTTTTCACCTCCCTGGGAAAAAAAAAAAAAATCTACTTTTCATGGAAAGAGTTGTTTGAGGATGTTGTTGAAACTGATACTGCAGAAATAGATGTTCCTGCGTGCTGCCTTCCTGCTCTGTAATGGCTCTTGCATTAGGGACTGGAGTGGGGGGAGCGGCTATTGTCCATTTACTTCAGCAAGATTGCTATTGAATGAAACCTTTAATGGGGCGCTTGCGCTCCCACTCAGCTAAGAGCTTGGGGCCTGTGGCAGCGTAGTCTTTCTCTCCACCTTGGCAGCTCTTAGGGGATCAATATGGGTAATCCCTCAGCTGGCGGTCAGCCCCGGCCAGCCATGGGGCAGCCCTGGCCGTTGGTGTGGCCACTTGGAAAGCCTGCAGGTTGCCTGTGGGAAAGCGAGAGTTCTAGAGTTCTCTGGGGACCACCTCAACCCCCCCAACCCCATCCATCCACATCCCCATACCAGTGGTCTCCAAATCCCAGAGGCATGTGGCCCTGGAGGGGACTCCACCGACCTCAGTCAAACTAAGCCAAAGGATGAAGCTGACCCTTTGTCCATTAATTGCTTTTATTTATTTATTTATTTTTGGCCAGTATAACCCAACAGCTCATCTCCTTCCCCTTCATTGACAGAGGGGACATATTCTTTGCTACTGTGTTTCTGTCAATGATCACCATGCCTCCTGCCAGCTCTGCTACAGTCCCTGAAGCCAAAGGGGGAGAAACTGGATCATCTCACTGCTACTTTACAGGTTGATATTACCACTCTTTGCTTGACCATGTGGTATTCTCACTTTAAGGCATGCAGCGGTGCTCCTCACCAGTGCTCTTTGCACTTCCGCGATGCAGCTGGGCTGGGTCTCCAGGGCAGTCACTACAGCAAGAGCTGCAGCGCCCGGTGCAGTGATGGAGGCAGAGTATGGCCACTCCGGGCCGGATGTAGGACAGGCAGATGTGCCCTGGTGCTCCTCAACACCTCCAGGTGCCAACACTTCGAAGGTACCCGCTTTTCAGGAAAGGCATTCACCTAGCATTCACCTGTGGTGATCAAGCTTTTCTGAAGCTTGAGTCAAATACCCTCAAAACACAGAAGGAAGCATTTTACATGAGGCTAAACGAGAAGGAAAGCAAAGAAGAAAGCCTGACACCTCCTTGTACTCCTGGGGCACTATGGGATGTGCATTAAGGAGAGTCAGAAGAGGGACAGCGTAAGAGGATGAGCATATATGAGAAAGGGAAATAAAGGTGGCAGTGACAGTGCCCACAGGAGTAAACCAGACAGACCTCAGCATGCCCTGTGGTGGCATGTACAAGGCTGGAAACCTGAGAAACTTCTTCCTGGAGGAGGAAGCTGCCAGCCAGGGCTCCCCTGGTGAATGACATCCCTCGTTTAATCTTAGAAACCTCGAGAGAGCTAATGCAAAGCACTTACAACCAACTAAGCTGATTGTCATGTCATCTAGGGCTGACTCACCACCATGACTTACTCGCTGCTCCCCTTGGCAAGACCATTTTTAATCACAGCCAGCAGGAAGATGATGCAGGCAGCAGGGTCAGGCACAGCTCCTACCCCCTCTGCCTTGGCTCAGGGCTGCTCTCTTCCACTGACCCAACAGCGCAGGTGGCTCTTGGCATGCTGCAGC
The DNA here is from genome assembly GCA_013399715.1 of Alectura lathami. Taxonomy (NCBI): domain Eukaryota; kingdom Metazoa; phylum Chordata; class Aves; order Galliformes; family Megapodiidae; genus Alectura; species Alectura lathami. Next base: position 366,896 of record VXAV01008413.1, on the reverse strand, counting down.
CATCCTGGGCAGCTGCCAGGCAAAATGTGCGCTGTGCACGCACATCCTCTCCCTCCTTCCCCTCTTAATGTGTGGGTATAAATATGCAAAATCCCATCTGAGCTGGGCAGAGCTGCTCATTCACCAGGCTGCAGGCATTGCTGCAGAAGGTGAACAAAAAGATGCTTCTATCAGTTGAATCCCTCGAGAGGAAAGCATCAGCTCACCAGATGCCAACATGACGCACGCAGAGGCATTCCCTAGTCTCTAATCTCCTAAACTGTCCAGCAAGAACATCACTATGTTTGCACTGATAAACCCTGCATTTTCCCTGCAGAGCACAACCTCGCTCCCACGGCCCTGTCTCCCCAGAGCCGTGTAGCAGTGTGCAGGCCAAGTGCCACCCCCGCGGACCCCCAGCCCCAAGCCACCCGAGGGGAGCAGCAGGCACAGCTGGGGCTCCCTATTGAGACCAGCACGCTGTGGGGCAGTCACATGCCTCTTTTAGTGCTCCATCCGGATTCATCATGTTGCATCCAAACGGGAACATACTCAGCCCAAAAGTGAATGGCCTCAGTGCCCATCAGCCACAGGGACACTCACGGACCAACCCATCAAGGCACTGGGTGTATTCGGCTCCTGATGCACAGCTGTTACCCAGTGGGAGGACTGCAACTCCCAGCAAGAGGCAGTTTGATGCTGTAATGATTTACAAATGATGCAGACAACACTCATATTCATTCTTTGGTGCTTCAAATATACAATCCTGATGCACTGAAAGAAAGCAGTTCATAGCCCATTCGTGTATACCAGTGCCTCAAATAATTTATTTTCATCTTTTCTTTCAATCGCAAAGCAATTACCATAAAACATTTACATATACAAGGTTAATGTGCAAGACAGGCAGTACCTGAAGTCACAAGTACAAGCAAAACCCTTCACAAACTCTTTTACAGACAACTCAGCACACAATACTGTAGAAGAGTGCTAATATTTTAGGACAAGACATTTGGGGGTTCTTTATGCAGGAAAAAAATGCACACAGCACAAGCACTACAGAGGATGCACCACTTGAATAAATAACCCTCATTCACAAGAATCAAAAAGGTTACCTACAGGCAAACCTGACTGCGTGTGTCGTGGCACTCCTACTCCATTCCTAGTCATGACACTTGTTTCAGCACCAAGCAGCTGATGATTTAACCGAATCTGGAATTATTTATGGGGCCGAACCAGCAAAGCCTTCACATGCAGAATTCACATTTCTTTTGGCCAGGGTTCTGTATGCATGGGCAAGGCAACTCTAAGATTCAGTTCCCCCAGCTATACTTTATGGCTTGCTTGTTTCAGATGCTGCCTCAATATTTTACTTACAAGTGAGTGATTCTATAAATACTTATTTCAACTTTCACCATGAAAACAATGAGGACAAAGCAACTTAAGGTACAATAAGCCATATAGAAATTAGTGCAAATCCATGTATATACTTATTGTTACTGTATCCACAAGATTTAATCAAATGTGCAAGTATTTCTAGTTCTATACCACATTTTAAGAGATATTAAGGTTGTTAGGCATTAAATACACTTCTGTACTTATGCTCGAAAAGTTCTTGTCAGTCCTAAGTGATCTAGGATATATCCAGAACCTCATCATCATAATGACATCAGACTACCTGCTTTAATGAATCAGCAAGGGCTGCTGTCACCCCACCTGCGTGCAGCACACACCTGCACTGACACAGGAGCCCCTAGCAGATGCAGAGCTCCCTGCCCATGGCACTGGTCACGCAGTGACACAGGGTACTCTGCACTCTCTATGTGCAGTGGCCCACCACACGGACCAAGATTTCACATTACCAGGAAACGCCACAGTTATGGATTCTTAACAACATCTTTGTGTCTTGAGATTCAGAAGAGCCCAGGAGTGGGATCATGCCTACCCCTGGCCTGTGCTGAGCCCAGTGCAAAGCTGGGAGACTCACCTGGAGTTCGTGGGGCCTGGGAACAGCTTCAGGCTTGGTCTTCTGCACAGTGAGGAGGCAGAGCTGTCACCCCCCAGCACTGCTGCATCCAGAAGAAGGACAGGCCTGCAGCCATTTCATACACCCTGCCCCTCGTGCCTGGGGCTAAGGAGGAGTCAGTGCCACTGCCCCAGAGCTCCCCATGGTCACCTCAGCTGGCTCTGAAGCCAAATGGAATTAACTACCCCTGCGCTGCTCCAGCAGCATTCACATTCAAGTAGGGATTCCTTAGAAGACTTGCACACTATGAGGAAATACACCCAACACCTGTCATGTGCCTAAATTGGTTAAATTGGCTTTGGCAAACATACTTGCTAAAAAACACCCCTCAAGCAAGCTTTGGCCATACAGCACCAGGCAGCCCCTAGACGCAGCGCGTTACAGGTCTGGTAACACCCATCACAGTGGTACTCCTGGACAAAAGGTTTGTGGGAGGTGACATTGCTGAAAATGAGGGAGCAGGAAGAGGAAGGGGAGGGAGAGTTAGTGCATGTGTGGAGTCAGGGTGAGATAAACCAGTCCCTGCACACAGAGAGGTAACTTGGCACTGCACTCCTGGGACCAGCGCTGCGAGGGTAACGTCACCTCCTGCAGTGTGCACACAACCAACACACCTGCACGTACACAGATCTACCCACGAAGCTGGTCCAGTAGTGGGCTCTCAACTAATGAGCAGCGTGGATGTTCATGTGGAAGCGGTAATCCTCCTGCTCCGGAAAGTGCTGGCCACACACCGAGGAGGTGCTGCCCTTGTCCTTGCTGTGCGTGCGCCGCATGTGGCTGTCGTGTGCGGCGTGCGAGGCGAAGGCTTTGCCGCAGTGCTTGCACTTGAAGGGCTTCTCTCCCGAGTGCTGGCGGATGTGCGTGCGCAGGATGCTGGAGGCTGTGAACGCCTGGAACGGCACGGGCGGGAGGGCAGGGGAGAGGGGGTGAGAGGGCTCTGTTTTATGTCTGAGTCTGCAGGCTCAGAGGAAGCTCAGGGAGAGAGAAAGATTTCTGACCGCAGACACCAGTAAATATCTTCTACGTGTCAAAGGATGAGAAGTCAATACTGTTCTAATTAGCTTTGCCGCTCCCTTGTATAGGGGACACATAATGCAGGTTTCCCTTCAAATGGAATTTGACTGCCAGAATTCATCTTTGCTGCCCAACATTCACCTTTTGGGCTTTCACTTACTCCTTTCATCACGCTCTGCTCTGCCATCAGTCTGACCTTCCTAGCCTGTCTTTCCCCTCCCTTGACTTCTTCCCCTCATAAAGACTTTACATCTGGGGAGAAAACCCTCTATCTAAGACTTAAGCAGACATGTTGCAAAATAGCCCATGTTTTCCCTATTTTTTACAAAGAGAGGCACTTTCAGGCCCTTTACTATTTGCAGACCACACGAAATCACTGTGCTGCTGCCCTTGCTGTCATCAGAAAGCTGAAGAAAATGCCATGCTGGCAGATGGAATGCTGGTGTGGGCAGGTAAAGCCTGCACCCACAGAGCCTCTTTAGTGCCATTATGCTGCTGAAGCATCACAGAAAGCTTCCACAGCAAAGAGCACCACGTGCAAAGAGCACCACAACTCCATGTGTCCTAGAGAGATCTGTTCACAGGGCAACCCGTCAAGCTCTCCAACCTGTTCCTGTCACCAGAAGGTTACAGGATGACATCTCATCCTAAGCTCTGCCTGCAAGTGTTCAGGATGCCTTGGAGTTTAAAAACAAACAAACAAACAAAAACCCAAAAACTAAAGAAACCTCTCAAGTTCCTTACTACAGCACACTTCAGCTATGTTAGTCTTGCCACAACCAACACATCCCTCCACAAAGTCAGGAGCACCTTGCTGCACACCCAGAATGCTCCTGCACTGCCAGGACACATGGGCTGCGGGGGGCACCGGAGCCATCCCAGCACTCACCCAGCAGCAGTCTGCACTCTTGTGCTCAAGAGCTGCCAGCGCTCTCCCAGGGAGAGCTCCCCTCCGCCATCTCTGCTGTGAGCGGCTGCAGCTGAGCACGTTTTTGGTCAGTGCTGTATGGCTGTGCTCGCTTTCGTTTCGAGCTGAACCCCTCTGTGCCCAGCTGCATTACCATTCCCCTAGATTGCCCCGTTACTTCAAGGTAAGCACACACAAAATCATGTTGTGGAGGTTCAGCTCTTGGGCCAGATCTGCTCACTGCACTCCAGAAGCAGTGTAAGATCAAAAACTATCTGGTTTTGGAACATTTCACCCAGCTGAGTGCCTGCGATGGCACCTGAAATTCTCACACGCACTCCTACATGCTATCCCTGCAGCAGGTCTCTGCGCACGGAATTAGCACAAATTCTGCATCAGGAGAACCTGACGGGACAGAGCAAGAGATGGGCACGGGGTGCAGTGGGGAGCTGCTGACCTTGTTGCAGTAGACACACTTGTAGGGGCGCTCCCCAGAGTGAACCCTCATGTGCTTGTTCAGGCTGGAGGACTGGGAGAAGCTCTTCCCACACACCGAGCACTGCAAAACAAGCAGAAGAGTTACAGGCAGCAGGCAACAGCACAGCTGTGAGGAACCCGGAGGTACGGGAATGACCTTCCTATGTGTTTTGCTGCATGTATTTATATACAAACACAGAAGAAGGAACAACCAGAAACATATCCAGAATTTTCATGTACTTTCAAGAATTATTTAAAACAGGAAGATCATGTAAAATTTGAAACATTTTTTTTTTGGTATGTGTATGGTTAAAATTGCTTCAAATAAAAATCACCTTTTCTCAGTAAATTTACAAGATATTGATAAGTAATTAAATCCCCAAAATCTCTGTGAATTCACCATTTTTCTTTAAAATGTAAATAAAGCTTCAGTTGCTATTTTGATTTTTTTCTCAACCAATAAGGCAGTTAAACTTATATTTCCTAACATATTAAGGGGACCCCTCAGAACAACCATTTTTGTTCTGAGCTGGGGAGGGGTCAGTCACAGCACTCAGCTCCCTGCATCTCTCAGAAGTGCCGCTCCCGAGCAGCATTCGGCCTCCGGCACAGGCCGCTGCCTTCCTGCTGCCTCTGCCGGGCGCTGCACCATCAGGAAATAAAACCCAGTGCAGAGGTGCTGAAATCAATTGAGACTCACACCAATTCTGGTGGAATTTGTATGAGCCCATAAATCATTTCCCCATCCTACAACTCTTTTGAAAGGAATTATCATTCTTAAGTTTAGAATAAACTAAGCTATGACCCAGTCTTGAAAAAGGGTCATATTTTACTGATAAAATTTTCCAACTTTGCTTTTTAAGTCGATTTGCCCTCATTTAAATGCAATATCTATTCAGAACAAGTTCATTTTCCTGCTGATACTATTTCTTTCCTACGTATTAAAAAGCTCTATGAAAGAAAGAAAAAAAAAATTTACATGATTTTGAATCTGTTGCTAAACCCATACAATATTCTGACATCACAATATTGTTGATTTACTTCTAAAACCTTTTGCTGAGAAATTCATGTTATCCCAAGACCCTCCATAAGATAGTTGTTAGGATTTTTGGGCTGATGTAACTGTGCCGTCTCAAGCACTGTAGCTCGCCCTTCCCAGCTCTGATTTTCCCTTCCCAGTTGGTGGAGCTGAGGCAAGCACCTCACCAACAGCTTGCTGCTGCCCATTGAAAGCTGCTCTACATCACCGTGAAACTTTCAGCTCCTGGTGTGTCCCACAGCCTCGGTCCTTCACAGGCAGCACAAGGGAACTGCTGGGGAAACCAGCACCCTACCTCAGGCAAAGGACCCCCCTTCGCCATCGGTACCTGTGGGGACAGCCGGCAGCGGGCTCACCTTGTGAGGTCTGTGCTTTTCGTGAACGTGCAGAATGTGGATCCTCAGCCTGTCTCTTTTCTCAAAGGATCGGCTACAAAGGTGGCAGGGGAATTTCCTGTCCCCCTGGTCCACGCAGCGGGTGTACTTGAGGTGCTTGTCCCGGTAATACTTGTAGGCGAAGACCTTGCCGCAGCGATCGCACTTGAAGCTCTCCCCGGCATCTGCACGGCAGAAGCAGAGTGCCATGCCCCGTTACTCACCGCACCAGGGCTCAGGATTTCTATTCTGCCGCCCTTCCAGAGCTGCTGCCCGACTGACAACATTAAGTCCCCAGGAGGGTAATAATGTTATAAACGGATTCTGGCATTAGAATGAACAAAATACAAGCTGCATCTCTTTAGCAAACACCTCTTGCCCCTCTATTTCCTTTCTAACGGGGGGCAGCAACCAAGAGCCCCGAGCCCAGCTAAATTCCTGCACTTAGCTCTTGTCTTCAGCCAAGACACGATTTCGTCCTTGTGTCTCCAGAAGCAACGAGTGGACACACGGGGAATCAGCGCAGCTCCCCGCAGCCCCCCGGGGAAACATCGCCAGGTGGTTAGCAGCACTGCCCCTCAAATTCCACCTCCCATTCCCCAAAATAATAATAAAAAAATCTGTGCACCTTTTCTGACGTTTTCAAAACACTATCAAGCAAATGCACGTTTATTTGGTTTCCTTTTGTATCTTAAACTGTTCTGAACCAGCGAATTTAGGAACAATACAGGAAAATTTTCAAACGTTTACACATCCCTTTCTGCATTTAATTAAAGTAGACTTTGCCTTAAGCCTCGAAATGCAATCACCCATCTAGCAGCTAGCTGGACCAGGCACCTTAATTAACAGCCCAACAATCCCCGTGCCCAATTTCTATGCCGATTTGCCAAAGGTTTCTCCCTCTCTCTGCCAATGCATCCTGCCCCGCTCCAGCTTTGCTGGTCCTCGCACAAATTATTTTACTTCAGACACAAATTCTGCTTATGGAGGTGCGTCACCCTCTGTACACGTTCTGAGGACATTTCTCCCCGAATAAGTACATTTGGTATTTCTTTTGCAAGCATCAGCAGCACTGTCGCGTCAGAACGACTTCAGTCTGTCCCGCTCGCACCGTTCATTGCACAAAAAATGCCACCCGGCCAGGCGGGTGCAACCACGGGATTGAAACGAAACCAAACCAGGAATGCCCCCCAAAGCCCCCAAACACTATCCCGTCCCCCGGGAAGAACGGCTGCTGCGGAGCCGCGGGAAGCTCAGCCCTCTCCACCCGGCACCAGATGTTTTACAAGCACCACTTCAACAATTTTTGCTCCCAGAGGAAACGCAAACTTGGGGCACAAAGCGGTGGGGGGCAGCAAGAGGTCGGGACCACCGCCCCAGAGTCCCTCCGGCCTGAGGCTCACCCCGCAGCCATCTCACAGAGGGAGCGGGAGGCGTTCGAACTGGACGCGGGTTAAGAAGAAGGGCGATGCCGCAGTCCCTTTACAGTCCCTATGTGGGTCCAGTCGTGGCCGGGCTCTGGGCTCACCTTCGGGGTGTTGCGGGGGCGGCCCCCCCTCCGGCATGCCCTTCAGGCTGATGGGGATGCCCAGGAACTGCACGTAGCAGTCCCCGTACCACACCAGCAGCTCCTCCTTCGGCAGGATCTCCTTGCAGCTCTCGTAGAAGATCTGCCCCTGCCACTGGACAGCTGTCAGGTTCTGCTCCTCGGGGAACCGGGCGCAGTTCACCAGGGACATCCAGTTCCCAGAAGCGCCCTTCCCGTCTATGAAGTGGCTCAGCTGCCCGTATTCAAAGATCTGGAGAGCGGAGAGAAGCGGATCACGGGTGAACACGCGTCCCCTCGCACCAACCCCGTCACCCAAAACGGGACGAGGCGTGTGGAAGCCCCACGCCTCCCCTCTCCGCAGTCCCCCGGCTGGGCTCAGCCGCGCAGCCCCGCTACCTCCCACATCAGCGAGTTGTCGTCGTAAGTCTTGATCTCGGTGGTGTTGACCACTTTGCCTTGGAAAGGGCCGAAGCGGACTCCTTTGGGGATGGGGTCCGTGCAGAACACGCCGAAGTGCGAAACGTCCCCGTACGCCACCCGCAGCACCGCCAGCCCTGCGGGGACAGGGCGGGCTGAGAGGCGCCCGGCGCGGGGCGCGGGGGCGGACAGAGCCGTGCCCTTACCTTCGGGCAGCTGCAGCGAGTCCCTGTCAGACGGCGGGGCCTGGGAGCAGCGGCCGGCACCTGCGGAGAGGGACCCTCGCCAGCGGCTCTCGACG
>VXAV01008413.1:322050-357950 GCA_013399715.1 Alectura lathami | reverse complement strand
CGGAGCCGTCGCCGGGGCTGCCCCCGTCGTCGGGCACGCTCGGGCGATGCTCGGCGCCGCGCTGCGGGCTGTGTTGCAGCAGGGCAGCTCCCCGGCAGGCCCCCCAGCCCTAGCAAGGTGGCTCCGGGCTCGCAGGTGTGGGTTCTGCTGTGGGGAGTCAAAAACCACTTCCAAAAGCCCAGTGACCTGAACACGCAGCAGGAGTCACCTGAAGCAACCGCTGACAGAGGGACCCCATGGTTCCAGGTAGCTGCTGGCGGCTGCTGACCGGAGGTGAAGCCATCCTCCAAGCCCTGATTTCTTTCAGGCACTGCAGTTCCCACCTACCGAAACCTTTGTGTTTGAACCTTCCCTTAATCTCAGTGAGGGCGTGCGCATGAAGTCTCCCCACACGGCAGCACACTGAGGAGACCCAGAACTGATCTAAGCAGCTCCCAAGTCCCCTCCCGCAGTCAGCCAGGACCTGTACCTGTGCACTGATGTGCTTTGCATTGCATTAGTATGGGGCTAATTCTCCTACCTACAACCACATTCTCCGTCCTAACTTCTGCTTTGCAAGACAAAAGTAGCTGAGCACACCAGGGACTGCCAATATGCATGCCAGGCTTAGGGAGAAGGCAAGAATGCAGCCTTCTGACACTTGCTTGAGGTCATCTCTTAGCCTGTATGACTGATTTTTTTTGTTGTTGTTGTCCATCATTTTTTACTTTCTCTGTGTTGTTCCTGTACTTCTCTGTATTTGCAGGGCAGAACTGACACTGTACTGCTTTAGGAAGCAGCTTTAGACAGGCAGTTTATTGATGCAGCATCAGTAGTATAAAGTAGTACCATGGTTAAGCAGAGCCTTTGAGCTCTGATTACAGAGAAAAAGTTTGATTTTCCCTTAGAAATGAAGTGCTGATGGATAATCTAGAATCCCCTGGCTACCCTGTACCCAGGACCACAGGAAGAGGAAAAGAGTCTTCTGGGGGAACATGCCTGCATCAGAGAGTCCTAGAGAACAAAACCTGTGAACTTTCTTGTCACTGGTTAAATTGTTTTGCTTTGTCCAATCTCTACTCTTGTAGGCATGCCCAGAGAAAAATTGAAACATTCCTTTGTGTAGAAGCCTGCTGACAGAGAGCACAGGGGACTGTGCTCTGTGCGCAGTCATTGGGGACTGGTTATGATGTTATGGCTCAGAAAGTAACACAGCAGCCTATCTGCCTCCCCCCCTTAAAGATTGGAGAGGATGCAGATTTGCTCCAGCAGCCAGGTGAGACTGCAGCCACGATGCCCACTCAAGCCTCAGCATTTCCAACTCACACACTCCCCATCTGAGACCTCCTCTCTCACCATTAGTTTTTAATCCAAGGCTGTGGCCAAGGGACCCTAACTGAGAACAGACACAGCTTTGGGCCAGGCTGTCCCTTCGGCCACTCTTGCCCCTCGTGTTTTAGGTGGTGATTATGTTTGTGTGTTTTAGTATTTCTTTATTGGCTTTAGCAGTGGAGTGGTAATTAATTATTTATTATAGCAAGCCTCCTCAACTCTTCATTGTGTTCCTTTTCTAATTCAAATTCTAAGGACATTTGCTGTACTTCATTGACAGTTATTCTCTCAATTCCAGTTTCTAATTTCCTACAACTTAGTTTTACACAACACAGGAGCACTTCTACTATTACACAACTATCTAAATTAATGTGAAAATAACAATCCATTTTACTGTCAGTTTAAAATACTTCCAAACCATTCTCCAGTGTTTAGTAACCCACCCTACCAGCTAAAGGGCTTTCCTCTTTAGCTGTCTTATGTAAGATCTATAGTTGGTTTTATATTTGATCTACATCTTCTTCTGCCCATAGAGTTGTGTTACAGCTACCTCCATTCCCTATAAACTGAGACCCACAAGTTGATTTTGGAACTGGTGTTCTATGGATACAGAGTCCAGCTGCGGTTTGCTGGTGAATGGGGATGGCTCATGCCCGACAGGCAGGGCTGTTAAATTGTCCTTGAATGCTGAGAGCAACCATATAGCGTCACAGGGAAAAGCTTTCTGGTTACAGCTGCCTTCTGCCTGCTGGGGACCATGAACACAGCACCAGCAGCTGGTCTCGTGGCCAGCCGTGGTGAACACCTGCATCCGTTGAAGAGTTGCATTGTCTCCCCAGCTATAATAAACTCATCCTCATGCAAGGAGAAAATGATTTTCTACTGCATGATTGTATTTAGTATAAGATCAGTACTACAAAATCATATCCAGAATCTCAGAGCAAACAAAGCTGTGACTTCCAAAAAACCCTCCAAAGGGAACAGACTAATAACAAGTCCGGGTGATAACCACAGGCTATCAAAGCCTGTTTATGAGGTTGTGGATTGCCTGTTTGGTTGCTGTTGATCAGGGGAAGCTCACCCGGATCATTCAGCTCTGCTGTGATGGGTGACACACTCCGCATTGTGTCTGAAGGTGGGGTGACCCTTCAACGAGGGAAAGAGTGGGTCCAGCTGAGCAGGCCGTTGCATTTTACTGCAGTACTGGTAGTTCCCTGTACCTGCTGAGGCCCCTTCAGCATGGCTGAAGTGGTGGTCTCCCCGGTGGGCCTTAATGCACTCCTGGTCTCCTGGTCTCAAGGAGTGACGGATTTCAGTGGAGGGTTCAGGTCAGGCTTCCTTCAGCTGTGTGAGGAAAATCCTTACGCATTTCATTATTGCCCGACAATATTTTAGAAAAGCATCATCTGCCAGTGGCAAGCTTGCCTGTACACGAGTTAAAGGTTGTGTACCCCAGCATCGTGGGTCGACTCATGAAGATTTCGTAAGGCGACAGACAGTGCTGTTTGTGGTGCTCTGGAGACACGTTAATGCAAATGGTGACACATCTGGCCAATTGAGGCCAGTTTGGGCACAAATCTTTGTGAATTTGGTTTTCAGATGGGAGCTTTCCTCCCTACAGCCCCACTGGCTTGGGGAAGGTAGGTACAGTAAGAATTTTGTTTTATTGGTAAGGCAGTACAGATTTCCTGCATCACTTCTACAGTAAAGTGAGTTTCCCTGACACTTTCTGGTATCAAGAGAATACAAACTGGGGAATTAATTCCTTTCAGAGCTCTTTCACAACCGTTGCTGCATCTGCACGTTTACAAAGATATGCCTGTTGTACCCATCCTGTAAACCTATCTAAAATGACAAGAACACTCTCAAAATTAAAGCATCTGCACAGTGTAGGGTGTGCAGAATTTTCATCTTCACCTGCTGTCCTACATTATTTTAATGAAAAGATCTCCTAACCATATGAAGATTCAGGAATTAGAACAGTGCTTTACTTGCAAGCTTCTATCCTTTGCACCTTAATTTCTGACAGAAAGACAAGAAAGACAAAGACAAGAAAGAAAGAAAGGAAGGAAGGAAGGGAGGAAGGGAGGGAGGAAGGAAGGAAGGAAGAAAGAAAGAAAGAAAGAAAGAGAGAGAAATCCTCTCATACTCTCATGTCCCCTCAGATCAGGGACTTATCTGAACATTCTTGGACATGTGCGTCTCTTGCACCACTGGCTGGCCATGGGTTGTCCTGCCCACCCACACCTTGTTTACAAGCAGGATGGTGTAAGTTTGTCTAGCGACAAGAGCCACAGGATTTACATTTCCACTAGGCACGTTATCTGCAGAGTTAAGTGATGTTTGCTCCCCTCCAGTTCACCGATTTCCTCTGAAATACTCGTTTCTACTACTCTGCTTTATCAAGGTCAAATCTGTGTAAGTTCAGGCTACTCCTTTGCAACAGTGCACTTCTGTTACTGCCCAATGACTCACAAATTTTAAAGTTCAAACTGTAGACAGCTCAGCCTGATTCTCTCAGGTTTCCTCCTGCGTTATAGGCAGTACCACTTATCCATTTGGTAGCTGGAAGTGGTTTGTTACCTATATGAGACATCGCGCTTACTCTGAAAAACTTCTCTTTTCAATCCCCAGCTACAAATTCATGGCACTAGGCCTGCACCTTGAGACTCTTACATCTTCTAAAGTTCTGTAAACATCTTTTTTTTTTTTTTTTTTTTTTTTCCCTCTCCTTTTTTCTTCCCCAATCCAATTGTTCTAAATAATGTGAGGATTTACTAGCACAGGTCCATTTGGGTGCCCACATAATGCTCTACAGGTTTGATTACAAATTTATCACATCAGCAAAGGATCAGTTCCCCATCACATAAGGATTGTGTACCCATAATTTCGGGAATACTCACACCTTGACTAGCTCCTGCTGGCTACAAAACTGTTAAGGGCTGTCAGGAGCGGTCGCCTCCAGCAGCTCTGGCCCAGTATCCCTCCTGCCCAGCTGCTGGAGCCCATCCTGGTGCCCTGGGGTCTCTGCCCTGGCTGAGGGATGCTGGTGCATCTCGATGCACAAAACACAGCACTTACATACTCGTCCCACAGGCACTCCACATTTCAGTCATACTGCAGTGTACATCTGCAAGATTTCTGGCAAATGCAGGCCATGCTCTGTTTTGGCTGCTGCCAAGTGTTTTTCCAACTGTCCCTTAAGATTCTTTACTTGGCTTTGCAATTTTTTTCTTGCAACTTTCTCAGAGTTCTGGCTTGGGATTCTGTTTTTCTTCTGGAGATCTCCTCATATCAATTAAAAAATAGATCCTATTCAAACCAGGGTGTTCTAGGTCCTCTGGACTCCAAGGCATTCTTTAGGTGCATTAATTCTTTGAGATCAAAGGTACCTTCTTGAGGAATTATTATTATTATTTTTTTTTCCACAGGAATTCCATTTATCTAAGCACCTGCAGACATTAGGGCTGTACTGCATATACAGATAATACTCTGCAGATCCCTTCGGGGATAGGGGAACTTCCTTTTACTGCCTCGTTCCCATTTTCATTCATTCAGGGGGAGCAAAGGCAAGTCCGAGAGAGTCTATGTCACTGGATCCTCAGTGAGGGGGTACCGAAGGTATTCGTGACAAAGGGACGCGACAAGACTTAATCCCCTCAAAGTAATCAGCCATGTTTTTTTCCCCCAAAGGTGACTATCCAGAACCAGAGACCAAAGGGAAGGAGACCAGACACATGAGGGGCCCTCCTGGTCACAAGTCTAGCCTGAGCCCACCATGCTGGTTGAGGCTGGGGCCATTAGCATTGGCCATTAGCATTAGCCAAAGAAGGCTCACATTGGAATCAGAGAGAAGAAACATGGCATCAGGCACACTAGGAGTTCACACTAACATTGGCCTTGGCAGGGGGCAGCTGAGGGCTGCCCCAAGAGTCTGTCCCTGAGTGGCAGGTCTCAAAGCCCATCTCTCAAGTCCCTCCAGGTACCCGGGTTCATTCATACCGTAATTCCAACCCTGACCTTTCCTGACCTAGCTTTCCCCTATGGACTTATCAGATTGTAATCACTCATCCCTCTTTTAGCCAGCAGTTGGGCTCTGGACTGCCCTTCACCAGAAGCTGGGAGTCAGCAGCCCATGAACACCCCAGGAGCCAGCAGACTGCCCTTGGCCAAGGGCCCAGCAGCCCAGCAGGGACTTCAGATGGTCCCATACCTTCCCAAGCAGCACCAAGGGGGTTCAGCAGGGAGCAGCCTGTGCTCCCGTCAGGCACAGCAGCAGACGCTGAGCAGAAACGACAGGAATTGTGATTTAGATCAGGTCAGAGCAGCAGCAGTTTGTTGCTGGAGGAGACAGCACAGAGCAGCAGCGTGACAGCCTCTGCTGATGGGAGCTGTGTTCCTGCAAGGGGGATATGGTTTATGTTCAGTTAGAGATGTTACGCCAAGGACAGCTAACAGGAATCGAGTCATGTGTACCTGTCACATGCACAGGGCCATGCAACTGCTCACGGGCTACACATGTTCTGATTTCTTCAGCTCAAGAATTAATTTATTATGGTTATTATTTCAGGACACCAGGGAAAAGTTCAGCCAAGAAGCCCCCCCAGGGGCTTGGCTTCCCACTAGGCCAAGGCAGAGGGCAGATTCCCCAGGCTGCCATCTTCCCTTGCCGTAGTGTGACCCAAGCACTGCTTGTTCTGCACAGTGCAACATGCAGCCTCTTCCCATACTGGATGAAACAAGTGGGGAACAAGAAGCAGTGAGCAGTGTGCTTGGGAATACTCAAAGCCCCTGGCCATCCCTGTTCTGACCTTCTGAAAAGTCTTGTCCGCAAGATTCACACAGTTCACCTAGATAAGGATCTTCAAAAGGCAGTGTCACATCGCTTTTGTTGTTATGTCAAGTCAGAGTAACTTGCGAGGCTCGTGTTAGCTCACTGTACATTTAGATTGACACCAGGAGTTCTAGTAGAAACTGTTGTCAAAATCCTCATTTTGTTTCAGTAACTTTCAAGGGCATAATCATGCCTAACTTTAGAAAGGCAGAGTACCAATAGGAAACATTTTCCTCCTCCAGTTCACAAGTGCTTTCTCTGGCACTTGTTCCTGACCTGACTTTGGGAAGAAGCACCCTCCTCCCCAGCCTTCTTTTGTGTGTCAATGTCTGCCATAGCCACGGATCACCAGCATTTTGCGGAAGCCAAGCCAAGAGAACTGCCAGATAGGCCCTGTTATTTTGGCAGAATGGTGAAAGGATGACAACAGTATTCGGAGGGCCTGAAAATAACAGTTCCTTTAGCTTCTAAAAGTTTTGATATAAATATATTTTCTCTGTAATTCATTTCTTAAAGAACTGCAGGTAACTCTTGTAAACAGCCATTCCTGTAGCTGCTTTTATGGTTTTCAAACCAACTATCCATACATTTCCAACTGTCTTCAAACAACCGCATGGTGTGACAAGGAGAACTAGCCCCTAACTGTACTCAGTCCTGCCTTGTGTCATTTGAGATTTGCCTGTGCTGAAACCATCACGAAAGATACACATTTAGTGTCATGAAATAAAAGAAAGTACGTATGTAATGCGAACTGTTTTCACATTGAGCTACATGATAAACATTTTCAACCAATATAGAATTACAAAAAAATATTTCTGAGTAACTACTAGTTGTAAAATATAAAACATTATTCAACAGACTGCTGTCTTTTTAAAAACTGCAGATTAATCTATCCTCTAGTGCTGTGGCACTCCCTCCTACACCCTTTTAAGAATAAATGAAGACACAACAGAAACACGTTGAAATCTCTAAAGCCATGTAAAACCCGAAGGCATTAAAATTTATTAAATGATGCAATAACAACAGAATTCTTTATTTACAATAGCATTATTTAACATCAAATAAGCAAATAGCATCAGCAAAGCAATATTAACTTGCATAAATGTATTTAAAATTTCTCTGAATATATCTACCTTTGCATAAACTGCTCACACTAGAAATACAAACATCAATGCAGGTGAACAAAGTGATGTTCAGAGTCAACTCCGTTTTGAAAATAAATCACAACCTGAAACACTGTAAGCTTTCTCCTGAAGAACCATAGTTTATATATTGCTTAATTTTACCCTTGTATAATCTTTTCATATACACACATCTCAGATGCAACTTCATGATGAACTGTACAAATAAAACCCACAAATGACATAAAGGGAAAAATTAAATGACAGTAAATGTTTGAAGAAATGTGTCCATCATCTCTATTGAACAACATAAAGATTAAGTGATGATGCACTTATTCCAAAATTGTACACAATTCACTATACAAATATAATACATCAGACAGCTATGTAGGAATATACAAGACTTAAAAACAGATCTAAGGCATTATGCTAGATTTTAGCATTTTGAGGTTCTTGCACATAGCTTTTACCTGTAGTAAGAAACTTAAAAGATTTTGTTTTAGTCTACAAAGAAACACCAGGGAGAAAATTCTAATTAAAATCAAAGCCACTACAGTAAATTTTCTTTTGTGCAGAGAATGCTTTTGCTCTTAGGCAGCATACTACCATACAAATACTAGAAAACTTTTAAATTCACACCAACAATTAATGGCTTAAGTTGCATTTCAAAACTGATTGTGTATCTTTGGGTTCTGCAAGTGGAGCTGTGCCACCCATTTCATCTGTTAAGCCCATATGAATTCTGTTTTTAAACAAAGATTAAAAAATGTATTGTATAAACTGCAAAAACATTGCTTTTAATTAATAGGCCCAAAGGGATACTGGTGTGGGACAATATTTTAAAGATTGAGTACAAACTAATTCATTGTAGCAAAACAGCTCACTTCACTTTTTAAACTTACCACGTTACATGAACACTTAACCAGGCCGTAGGACCGTGTATATATGCTTATTTTCACATTATGCGCCTTTCACATTTAGTAATGTAAGTAGAACACTGATTACTTGTTCTGTTAAACAAAACCCTAGTACTTTCTCCGACAAATTTACTGTATACAGGATGAAAAATACTGATAATGAAGGGAATTGATTTGGCTTTTTTGTTTCTATAGTGATCAATATGATCAGAAGATTCCTTCACTCACTTTTCTTTTTCGTTAGTCAGAAGACAACTAAAGTCACAATGAACCCAAACTGAGCCAAAGTGATCGGTACAATCTCC
The DNA here is from genome assembly GCA_013399715.1 of Alectura lathami. Taxonomy (NCBI): domain Eukaryota; kingdom Metazoa; phylum Chordata; class Aves; order Galliformes; family Megapodiidae; genus Alectura; species Alectura lathami. The sequence continues at coordinate 349,462 of VXAV01008413.1, read as the reverse complement.
TTTCTCTTACAATGGCTATGGATGATGGAATATCATAATCACTACCAATGACAAGGGTTTGCAGGTCTGTCATGAAACAGGACAAATTTAAACGTGTCCACTGTGAAAAAGAATAATCTATCTGAAGAAGTTATGGTTAAGGATTGAAAAAGAATATAATACAATTATTTTAAAACTCTTTTACATTTTGTGTTGCATGAAGTTAATTCCTTCAAATTTATACATTTCTCATATAAATAACTTTTGTCAGATATATAATGCAAGTTTAACACCAATGTTGTTGTAATGATCAGGCTGTGGATCTCAGGGCTGATAGCTATTTTGGTTTTCCATCAGCACATGGAAGGATGGCTCTGCTGACTCAATATTCTTTCTGAGTTTGACAGCAAAATGGTGATTGCTGAAAAGTGTTGTTTCCCCAGAATCGTGGCACTGCCCTCCTTAGAAACTACCAGCACTGTACATTTCCTTGATTTTCATTAAGGAAATAGATGCCTTCTAAAGAAACAACCTATTTCAAACCACCTTTATTATATTTCCCTCATCTTTAATACATAATAACTGCTATTCTCACTCCCACCTGAAAAACAAAACAAAACAAATTAAATGGCAACAGAACAAACCTTTCACTCCCAAGAGGCATAGCTGATGAGACATTATAAAATGCACTGCATTTTACATGACATCAAAAAATTTGTGTTCAGGTTAAAAAGTTTGTGGGTTAGGGGTTAGAGGAAAGAAAACAGAGGTCAAAAACATCAATTTCTCAATATTTCAAGTCCTCAGAAACTGATGTCATCTTAGTAAAAGATTATTCCAACCACAGTGGGCAAGAAAAAAAACAAACACCCTAACAGTGGCCTGCTTAGTAACAGTTTTTCTAAGATTTGTTACGAAAGAATATAAACATACAAAAATCAAGAATTGGTTCCTACAGTGGCTGCATATAATATAGGTAAGATAAATGACATTATGAGCAGAATCACAAGGTTTAGAAAATGAGAAGTCTCAAGCCTACAAATTAGGTCTAATCAAGGCATTGTGATCCTTTACAAAACACTTTTCCAGGAGACACACACGGCTAAGAAGATATCTAATTTAATACTGAAGTACCTCATTTGGAATCAACTTCACAACATGTATATCTCACAAAAATTATACAAGTAAAACACTTAAGTTTTCAACTTAAATTATTGCTTGTTTACATATAAACTGGATTTTATGTACCTTACAAAACATCCTCATAGTCCACACTGCTTCAAAATAATCAGAAACACGCGATAGTGGTGAAGTCTGTAGTGATATCTGCTATCGGTATTACAGGAATCGTTATTCTCCCGGCTAAGGAGATGGGAACCAGAAATTATCATGCCTTAAAGCAGGTATCTTTAGCTCTTTGATATTATGCACCAATTCTGCCACTACCATAATCAGTACATGCATTGTCATCGAACATTGCTGCGCAGCAACCGTAACTTGCTGTCCAGATTGCTGGAAACACACCTAGGGAAACAAAGGGGTGACTTGTTTTTTTATTCTGTTAGAAAGAAGAGGAAGATGACAGAGGCCAGGAGAGCCAGATAAAAATCAGGATTAGCTGATTGTTAGGAATTTAATTAAATAAGATCATAACAAACCTGTCTTTTTGGATTCATGATGTTGCATTATAAACGTTACCAAAAAAACCCCAGCCGAAGCGCCCCTTATCAACAGCCCTCTCACGGGACAGTTTTCATCTCCTTTACAGATTTAATCCCATTCAGAGTTGCTCGGTGCAGTGTTCTCCACGGGTTCTCGTCCTCTCTGACATGCCGGAAGCGGGAGGGCCCCTCAGAGGCCTGCGTGCACCGGGTGCCGCCTCCCAGCCCTCCTTGCCGCCCCAAAATGCAGGCCTTAGCCTAAAACACCAGTTTTCAGACAGAGCTGAATCCTTTGCACCAGACTGAGTAAGCCAGGGAAAACAAAGCCAAAAACCAAGGTCTAAAACTAAACAGAAATAGAACAAGAGCATGGTTGTTTTGTCCTTAAATACATACATTTAAATACATTCAATCTGACATGGTTTATGAAAACTGCCTGTCAACATTTACTTCGCAGGAGAGATCTAAGTTGCACTAAGGTGAATGCAGTGAACAGACTGAGCAATGTCTGTACGCTATAGCCTCAGACTGTCAAAGAGGAGGCTGCTCCCCAGCGACCAGGCCCAGGCCCCGCCGAGGGCAGGGCTGCGGCCCAGCGGCACCGGGCACCGGCTCGGCTGCGGCGCGACAAACGGATGCGGCTCCTCCAGCTGGCGAGGGTGTGGGGCCGGGCGCCCACTCAGCTGGAGAAAGGAGCAACCACACCGCCTCAGGGTCAGCAGTATTTCTGCAAAAAACAGAGATGGAGAAAGTGAGTGAATCCTTCCTTCCTTCCCGAGGGCGAAGGAACAGGTGAACGAGCGCTGGGCGCTGCTCTGGTACCACAGCCTCCTTCCACAGCATGGGGCTGCCATATGGACGCTCTCGTTCACCATCATTCATACTTTAAACCTGAGATTTGACTTAAGTTTACAAAGCTAAAAAAATCTAAGAAGTTTTGCTTTGTGTACGCTGACGCAACTGACCTACACTTTAATTCCCGTGATACCAGTGGGGGTTTAATTTCCTTCATTTTTTGCTCCTTAATTTCGTGCAATTATTGCAGATACTGTAACAACCCGGGATCATCTACCGCTCCAGATACAAAGGCACTGCAACATGATTTTAGAGAAGTCTCATACCTGCATACCTACAAAACGTCTTTGTTACTGCTGTACACACGCAAAGGAAACAGCTGTCTTGGTTCACTTTCCCCTCCAAAAACAATAATAAAAAAGGGGAATAAGGAATTTAAAATGCTTCAACTACCAATCCCTACAGATGCTTTCTACTTCATACTTACTGCAATGTCCTTGCACAAATAGAGTATAAGCTGGTTTAAAGTGAGTTGATTATCTCGTACTTTCTTTCTTTCTTTTTTTAAAAGCCTCAGGATGTGGTTTTCACAGTTGTTTTAAGACTGTCAGTCTGTGACTCTGCACACTCCTGCTCCCACGTGGCTTTGTGGTCAGGCAGGTCAGAGAGCCAATCCAGCTGGAAACCACTTTTTTCCCCCAGGGGCTGTTTTTCACTTGTATCCAGTGGCTCCTCGCTGGGCAGCTTCCTGACGTGCATTGCTCAGGGATGGCATCTGCTGCATTCTCCATGTTAGTCCATGTGCATGCCACTAGCCTGTCTTCTGGAAGTTATCCACACAGTCCTTTAGACACTACCACCCTTTCCTGTGCTATCACAGAAGGGCTAGAAGCGCACCTTCACTGTCAAACAAAGCTGCTGTGGGAAAACATCCCACAACTCAGGAAAGCAAGGTCCTAGGTTTTGAGTGGACATTTGGCAAACAGTATCTCTACAGAGATGCTAAATAAATTCTTCCACTATACCACTGACCTGAATAAAATTCATGCTCTTTAGTACTTTTTAAATTATCATTATTTTTCTATTTTAACAAAGATCTATTTTGTAGGATGATGAAATATATAAATGAGGGAATAATACAAAGAAGGCACAAGTGTACCTCTAGAAAAACCTTTTTCCCCTTTTTATTTAGATATAGCAAAAGCAAGGAGGACTTCAAAGAAATTTTCAAATTATTATTTCTAGGCTAATATGAATGTGGGAAAAATTACTAATATTACTTCCACACTGATTTACATAATTTTAACTTTTTTTTTTTTTTTTTTTTAATGTCTAAAATCTTATAAAGAAGCAACCTGAAAACCCCAGAGCTCACTGACGATAAGATTACTGGTTTCCTGTATTAAGTTAAGCTGGATGGCTCTCAAAAACTCCAGATACTCACTTCTAAATAGAAGCAGGTTCAAAATTTTCTTTTACAACATGACATTAAAACAAATTCATTTCAATAATAACGAAATAGTAACTTCTGAAGTGTTCCAGTTGCAACTATATTCTGCTCTTTGAACAAAGGGTACTTCGCATTTTGAAAGACAGAAAATTCTGTCTTCTAGTTACTTTAAAAAACAGCTTCTCTGTTAAATATTAGTATCATTATTGCATGTACTTAAAAGCTCTAAAAATTTTATCCACAACATGTTAAATCAAAATGAAACAGTATTAAGGACACAAAGTAGAGACTTGACATCCATACAGGGATTTCAACAACAGCAAGTTATTTCCTGTTACTCAGCTCTAAACAGAACCAATTCCTCTAAATAATCCAGTTGTTGAGATCAAATTCATGAAACCAAGAAAAAACCCTCCCAAGTCTGTCTGATGAGTTTCTCTGTTTCTCATATATCAGATGAATTTCTAGGCTTTTATATGTTTATGCCACAACTGCCAAGGGATGGAGCACATTAATCTTCTCTTCAGCTTTCTAATTACACAGCTTGTGCTTTAATGTAAGTATCCTACATAGGAGTACGGTTTATAGCACTTAGCTACTTAGCCTCTATTACAGGTCAAAATTCTGTAAAAGATATTTATAGTGCATATAAAACATTATTTATCTACATTTTCCTTGTCAGTTAGAGCTATGTTAATAGAATAAAACTAAAATCACAGAGTGCCATCAGATGTACCCTTACAAAATAGCTTAAGAAGCAGTGGCTTTTCTCTAGGTGAGACAAAACTGCTGCCATGCACAGCCACTGCCCATTTCACTGGCAAGGCATTGACACTATCATTTAAATTTTAAACCCTTTGGTGTCCTGTCCGAAGTTCTGCCACTTGTTTCCTTCCACCGGCACTTCAAATCATCTTCCCCTAACTTGCACCTCTCTTGTACCTCTCCAGATATCTTCTACTCTCTCTTCTCGTCCACTCTCTCTTCTATCTCTTTTAAAACATTCTTTAGACATTACTTCCTTCTTCCCCCTGAACAGTCATCTTCCTTTTTCTTCCCTGAGTGGTATCCTGTATTTTGTTCTCTGGCAGCCTGGCTGCTCTTAATGCATGAAATTTAACTGGATAGGCAACGTACTGGCCAGGGAAATCAAGAAGATAACTATTCCTCTGTATATGACAGCCTCCACTAAAGCAGAACACATTGCATCTTTTTGTTAATCAGCAAAGTGACGTGAAATGGTTGCAGGAAGGATCTTTCACGCACAGATACTCCACCCTCAGAGACAGGCACTGCCCAAGAAGCTGTGCCAAGAACCCACCTCCAGGAAGTTTTAAACAGGTGTGCAAAAAGAGGTGGACACAATAAAACATGTACAGCTACTTCTTCCTCAGTACTTCCACTTCCTTCATTTTCTTTTATCTTAATATATCTGCTGTCAGTTATTGTTTTGCTTTCTTCTATTACTCTTTTTTTTTTTTTTTTAATTTCCTAACAGCTGAAAACTTTTTGCTTTTGGATTCAGCATAAATGGATTTTTTTTTTTTTTAATGTAAATCCATCTTTCTGATTTCAACACCACATAGAAGTAGATGGCAGTAAGTAATTATGTAAATAATGGAGTTCAAGCAGGTTATAAAATTACTTGTGTAGACATAGCGGTTAGATCTGTCTGGTTTGATTACTTTTGAGAGATCATCTTGCAAAGAGTGCATCATCTGCCAACAACCTAAATAAAAACAGTCTCCCTTGTCTCCCTTTTGGTCCTTCTTTGCCTCTTGTTGCTGGTAACTTACTCACCAGTCACTTTCCTACCCAAATCAGCTTTAAACAGAAGTTTCCCAACAGAAAAAAAAAAAAAAAAAATGAAGAGATCAGTGCCCCCAGATTAAATATCTGCCCAGCACTGTGCACCGAGGAGTTCAGGAAACGGGCCCATGTAAGCAGGGTGTGTTAAAGCCTCACCATCCCTTCCTGCTGGGGAGCCTCGGCCGAGAGGAGCGGCAGCGAGGGAGCAGCGGCCGCTAGGTGGTGCTTCCCCCCGCCTCCAGCCCCAGCTCTGCTGGCTTTGCTGGCACAGGCCCTCGGTCCCGAGAATGAGATATATATTATTTTCCAACCCACAGGTTTCCATGTGAGGCTGCCTCGCTGTATAGAAAGGTCAGCTTCATACGTTCGGATGGGTTTGCACAGCTGCGATGCTTGGATCACGCAGGGAAAATTTGGTGCTCTGGTTTCACATCACTTCAGGTCTCAAAATACTGGGTTTGTTGTAACAAACATACTTGGAATTAAAGTTATTTCCATTAGGAAAAAACAAACAAACAAACAAAAAACCCTTGCACTGCAGAGGGGCACATAAAAAGCACCTCATTCCCCTGGCCACATGCCAAGACCTCTACAATGTCTGTCCTTAAATACTGTTACTGCCTGGAATACAAATCACTTTGAACCTAAGCAAACGCTAATTACACCGTCTGTCTGCTAGAGATCTGTGTGACAGTGAGCTCAGTACCACCACTCTTCAAGAACAAACACTGTATAGAAAGTAATAAATTAAATAATTCATGAAAATTTTGCCCCAAGTATAATGCAATGAGAAGTGGAAAAACACTTAGGCAGGATGAAACATGAAATGGGTTAAGCATGAAGCAGTGCAAATATAAATCAACAGTCTTTCCCATCATCAGCAAATAGTCATGTAATTGCTCTGTAAAAAGCAAATACAACTATAAATAAAAGCCTGCTGAACGTGACCGTCTGCTAATTCAGTAACTTAAGGTATTCTGTTAATGTAAATGTATTCCATATTTTTCACTTCAATAATGCTGCTGGGATCAAACAAAGAACTTAATATGGATGTCACCTAAAGATGTATTCCAATTAATTTTTTGAAAAGAATTACTAGCACCCTATGTTCTTCTAACTTTGTAAGTAAAAAGATACCGCATCCACTCCAGACCAGTGTATTCATAGTTAATAGCCCCTGTATGCCATCTCTTACCCGTGTTGCATCTCCATCCTGCTTTATCATATCCATTCCAGGCAGCTGGTTTGGAAATAGATTGCCTCCCCTCATAGCAGGATCATTAACCTATTGGTAACAAGATATTAGGGAGAATGAATTAACAAGTATGCTGGGACAAGGAGTGGAAGTTAAAGCAACATAAACCACCTAAGCTACCTGCATATACTGACATCCACATTTGAAATCACAGTAATCAGGAAAGCAACTGTAGAGCTGAGCACCCCACTTGTGCAGCATGTGTTTGACTCATATTATTCTGCTTCACAGTCAACAACAAAGATTTCATTCCTGATACTATGACCTCTGTGCATCTTTAACAAAACAGGCTCCATAAATTAGGTCAGTATTATTTGTAAGAGGACTTGTCTGCTACCAGAGTCCTGAAAGCAGAAACACTTAACCACTTTCCTAACCTCAACGACACAGCTTTTCTGCTTTTACAAACCTCCACACAATTTTTCAAAGCCTGATAACACACAGGCTGAATTGTATCAACTATTGATTTAGCGTTAGTGACACTTTTTTTTTTTTTTTTTTTCTTGCTCATAAGCAATGGAAGGAAAACAGCATTAAACAGGAAAACCTGCAGCTGCATGCTTTCCTACATGGATGGTCTCAAAAAATTTCTGAACAGCCATAGGAAAGTATCAAAGCCATGTATTTCTGCACAACCAAAAGGTTTGCCACACTTAGTTACGAGGAAAGAGTGACTTGCCACATTTACAGCATTGCTGTCTGAATACTTCCCTGTAGGAACTGAAGTAAAACCAAAACATTGTCCTTCAGCAGGGAACCGAAGTATTAGAGGACCCTTTCCTTACAAACTTTACAGGGAAAAAAAAAGTCTCCCTAGAGAGTCTTGGTAAACCCATTTCTGTCTCTTGCTTCCCTCAGTCTGGGTGCATGTGACAACAGTGAAGACAGTCCCCTCCAGATTTTGCTGGAAGGAAAAAGCTGTTTGCTGTGTCACCTGCTCTTTAGGAGACTCAGCGTTGCCAAGGAGAGGAGGCTCTGCTACTGCTCTGCCGCACGTCAGCTGCAGCAGCCTGCTGCAGCAAGGGAAGAAGACTGTCTTGAATTTACCCTGCCAAACTCCCCTTGTTTCAGGTCCTCCCGATGGTTTTCTGTTGCTACTCGCTGATTTTGCAGAGCTGCAAAGCTACACGCAATAATATGGCTACAAAGGTTGTTTCAAATGCTGCCTGAGACAAGAGTGCAGTTCACCAGGAAAGGTTAAAAGCTTAAATATTTTTTGTCATGGAAATTTCAACTCTGAAGAAACTCATTGTTGAAGCACTGAAAGTCTCCTAGCGATCCTTTCCACTTCTTGTAGCAGGTGGGCAGATTTTTTTAAACCTGAATCTGAAAATTTAAGTCAGAAAGAAAGAGAACCACACTATTTTATTTAGAAAGAAAGCAGATAGTGTCACACCTTTATCCACATGCATTTGGCTAAGCAACAATCCATGTTTTAAAGGTGCTTTCTGCTACTGATCAACACTCATCAGAATGCATAGGTCCAAATGCCTTTTCTATTTTGTTCAGTAGACAATGGAAGAAGTAAAAAAAGAAAAGGAAAAGCACAAAATTGTACTTCACTGAAACAAAAAGCAGTTTGGGAACAAAAAGAAGAGTGCACGATTCGCATTCTGGCAGTGTTAGGAGAGTCATGGGAAAGGAAGATGGTTCTGACACTGCAGGCCGCAAGAGCGGTAAAGGCATGAGTGAAGTTCCAGTCACAGAACCTCCTTGCTAGTGATGATGCAAGAATCTAGACTTGTATGATAACAGATACAAAAAAATCCCCTACTGTTTTGTTACGTGAATATATTTGCTTCAGAAGACCTTGAAACATAAAACATCCCACATGAACTTTGCTGACTGCTATAACAATTCAGTCAGGAAAGTAAGGAAAAAGATGAATAAACTGAGGAGCACTTATCATTTTGTGAACATGTCTAGTAAGAAACTTTTTCTTCCAGTCTACAGCTCCCTTCACCCATTGTGCTGAACAAAGCCAAAATACTCTTTCAAGATAACTCTCAGTATTAAATGCTGTGATAGCTTTGACTTCAGAATTGCTGCACATTAACAAACATCTCCTTTGAGTGGACATCTAGATCATGGTTTAAGTGTATCTAGATCACACACTGAAAAGTTTCCTCTCTTGCACAGGCTTCAGATTGTTTCTCTGACAGCCCAGTAAATAACACTGAGGCAAAATAAATAAAAGACAAAAACACAGCCACAGTCCCTTGTGATGACAAGAGGACAATGATAAGGAGACAGCGAGTTGCACAAATGATGCAGCACAGGGAAGATTTAGATTTTCTTGGTCCCTGAAGAAGCTGTTTTGACCAGAAGGAACTGTGCAGACCTGGCAGCTAGCACTTCATCATTATTAACATCAGACTCCTAGAAGACATACTAGTAGGAGCAGCCTGGAGAGCCTTAGCATCATTATAAGGGAGAAGACGATACTGAGACAAGGTCTGAGCCCTCAAGTCCATAGAAGTCTGTAGGCATCAAACAGAGCGAGCCCAGGGAGAACATGACAGTTGGGGCATGTTCTTCATTTTCTGCATGGTGATGCTGGAAGCCCAGGTAGTAAAGAGAGGCTGGAGATAGACCAGTAGGAGCAGATAAACATGAAACTTAGTATTTCTGAGCCCTGGATACGTCTGTATGATACAGTACACAGTGCCACAACAAGGGACAGGAGGCAGAGCCAAACAAACTGTTTGGTACCAGAGGTAACACGCCTGTTTCTCAGCAGGTAAATCAGGGCGCACACAGATTTTTACTAACACATCCAATACCATCCAAAACCATCCAATAATACTTAAGTTTTTTCAAAAACTGGAACTCATTCATAGCATAATGACTGCTATTCAAAGAGATGAACATGTGAAGTTAAAATTATGTACTATGGAACAACAACAACAAGAAAAAAAAAACCAGAGAAAGTAGCTGGCAATGAATAAGTAAAAATGTAGGTGACAGTACAAAAAGAATTGAAGAAATGAAAGAAATGGCTGTCTGCAGAATTAAAGAAAACACAGTCATTCTGAAAATTACCAGTTACAAGAAATGTTTAGCACAGCCTAGGTAAATTGCTAAATAAAGATTTCAAACTGTAAAACAATATGCCCATAAATCAGGCAAAAATCTATTTATTGTTAACATGTAAATGTTTATTTATTCCTGTCTCTCAAAAAGGAAAATGTGAAGCAGCACAGCAAACATTCCTAGGGACTAAAAAGTAGTGCCTTGTGGCCCAGAAGTGGCCTCTCAGCCACCAGCTGGCCACATCTGACCTCCATGAAACATAAAAACATTCGCTAGCAGTTTGCAGATGGCAAGGTGCTGGGGTGGTAAATCAGGAGGAAAACAGGGTACAGTCACAGAATGAGCCACAGTACCTTCGTTAAATGGACTTTATCTGACAAATGCAATTGAGTGTAGACAAAAGGAAGGGAATACATTTGGGAACCAAGAATGCAAGTTTTGTTTGTGCTGCACCAAGAAGGACACGGGTATCGTTCTGTGGGTTTCAATATGAGCTCTCCAGTGCGACACTGTCACAAACAGAGCCAAGGCAATCGCTCTCCGTACCGACGGAGAAATTACAAGCAACATTTGACTCCAGACAGCTTTTGTGAAATCACCATGCCCAGTTACTCTGCACATGTTTCTAGAACGGTAATTTAAAGTAGATTCACAACAGGGACAAACAAATACTGAGATGAATAAACTCAATCTATTCGATTTACTGGAAGTTAGAGAAATACTATCTTGAAACAAGATCTAGTAGTCTAACAGGAAGGAAAATCAGTGCAACAACTGTGCCAGTGGAAACAGAAGTCTGCATGGAAGCCTTTGAGACAAAACCAGATCTCCTTCTATAATGTAAGTTTCTTAGTTCTGGTTCCTGGGGGAATTTATGTAGCATATGCATGCTGAGAAGTCAGACTGGACTGCTACCTTCAAATCCCCACTCCTTTTTGTTTTGTTTTGACTATTGTTTTACTACATTAAAAATGTTTAACAGTATGCACTTGGGAACTAATAATAATTTAAAAAAAGCTTGCTACAGTTGGGCTTAGCAACTGGAAATATCAGAGAAGGTGACAGATTTGGCAGTATCAGAATTACTTCAGGTCACCAGTATGCAGCAGCTGTAACAGACAAATGTGATCTGGTGCTATATCTGTCAGTGTGTTCCAAGAGAAATGGGGAAGAACTAGTGTTATGCACAGGGCACTGGTGTTTAGGAACACTGATTCCAACTGGAACAGGTGCAGAAAAGGAAAAGGAATGTAAAGACTACAAGAAGAGACTGAAACAGCCTGGCTTGTTTAACTTAGTGGAAAAAAAATATAAGAACAAAAACAAAAATAAGAAAAACAACCAAAGAAACACAAAGCAACACCAAAACAACAACAAGAAAAAACCCATGTTGATAGAATGACTCTTTTTAAAATACAGAAGGAGAAAAAAGAAAGAACTGTTTAAGCTAAAGGACAATACTGAAGAAGTAAATAGTCTGTTACCAAATTGAGACTGGAATAAAAGACATTTGTTAACAAGTAAATCATATGGCCAGCTTTAAACTGTAATCTTATTATCTCAGTAAAAAGATTTGCAATTCTGTTGACCATAGCAGCAGAAAGTGCCTGAAGACACAAGTGGTACTTTCCTGCCAGTGTTTCTAAGAAAGGTCCATAATCTGAAGTCTGTGCATTGAATGAACCAAAGTTCAGCTCTGAAATAAACATAGGAACCTGATAAGAGGATCTGTTCATCAAATATTTTTAATATACCATGTGAGTTTCAAGATGAGTCAACACATGGAAATCTTATTGTCCTTATATCAGATGTCCTAATAAGCAGTCTTAAATGAAAACAAGTGCATTTTCATGGTGCATTTCTATCTTCTCAGCAGAAGGGAACAGGTTACTTATTTATTGATTTAGCAATCTATTTTATATGCACCACATTACAAGAGGTGTGGATATTGGGCTTGCAAAGCTGCCAGCTTGATAGTTCTTGGAGTGGACTGCTTGTGCTCTGGTAATACAAACAAGGAGAAGCATTGTCCACACTGCCCATGCCTGCATATTTCATTCTTACCTCTAGGAGACAGCTGCCTGCCATTCAGCCCTGGCTTCAAGGGCTGAGAACATCGGCACAGACACTGGTGTCCAGCAACTGAGCTGCGGCAACTTACCTACTGCGAACAGGAGCTAGATCGGCACACATTTTTCACAGAAGTCCAGGAGCAACTACATGTGCTAGCTATAGTGGTGCTAGGTCAAAATCGGAAATTAAGTTGCAAATGGTGCTCTCTACCTTATCAGTCACTGGTTATCTGAGTGCAGAGCTAAAAACAAAGCCTTTTTAACATAAACATTTCGTAAGAAAACTAATAAAAGAAACATAAAGGCTTATAGCAGTTACAGGCCAACACAGCAGACCTGAAGAGCTACTGGATGTCACAGAAAATCCTCTAGCTGCCATCTCAAGTCCTTAAATTCTCACCTGCTCAGGACCCATGGAGGACAACCCTGATGTAGGCACAGAGGTCGCTGAGGTCATGCTGATCTGCCCTGTCATCTGGTTCATGTTGTTCATACCACTTGTGTTGGTTGCCATGGATACACTGATGTTCATGTTATTATTGTACATGCTGGTGCTTGCTTGCTGCCCAAAATGTGGTGGGGACTGTTGTGAAAACATGCTATAGCAAGGAATGGAAAAAGCAATGTGTCAGACTTTGAATGCTGAAGCCCCTAGGAAACTGCTCTCTTTTTAATATATTTTAAGCTAGAATTTGTACATATTGTTGTTTATCCCAACTTCAAAAGACAAGACTATTTTTCAGATACATCACTGTCTAAGGAACAGACTTCCAAAATTTAAGGTCCCTTGTCTGTGCACAAAAATGCATGCCTTTGCGTGTGAAACTATGGCAGAGTACAAATCTGTTATGCGTATGCAGTAACAGCCAATTAGCTGCTTAAATTTGTCTTCATATATATCATAAATATATCTGGGGAAGTGATGTTTAGAGGGAAAGGAAAGTACATTTTTCCCCTCCATCATCAGCAAAGCACAGGATTGTTGGGATGGTTTTGGATCTGATCCAGTCAGCTTTCTTTTTGTAGAAGAGGCTATTTGCACACACATATAGCAGATTTGCACGTACAATTATGGCAAGTGGGCTCACAAATATAGACATGCAGTTGTGCAGAAATTTATTTACTAAATCTTAGTATCAGGAAAACGTGGCACTGTAAGAAACAACATATAGACAATTGCCCTTCATGCTCCTTTAAGGATATTTCAGAACAGCATAAGAGTAACCATGGAAGATCACATCCCAGATTTTATTCCAAGTCAAGCACTTTCTGGATAGTATCTTCCTTCCTGTTACTTACACATCAGTCTTTTCCACTCTTTGAACACACTCCAACAGTCAGTGAAGGAATTACTGCTGAAGATGTGTCTGTTTAGAGGATCTGCATTAGACTGAAACACTGCAGGAGGACTGCTGCATGTCAGATGGCACACAGCAGCTGCCTCCACATCAACAGCTGCTTTCACTCCCCTGTGAAGCACTGCTTCCCCAGATGAGGAAATCTTTTCAGGGTTAGGCAGCTTTGCACTTGGGCACTCCATTACGCTATTGCTGTGCGCTGCCCATTGTGAGACTTTCCTTTCACAGCCCTTCGTGGAATGCAACTGCATTCTGGGCGCAGGACCAAACTCTGAAAATCCCACAATTCTCTTCCTTCTATTCCATCTCTTTTCAGGCCACCTAACCCCATTTTTAAGTTGTTATCTGGATGGCTGAAACAGTACACTGCAGATCATTGTGAATACTCAGTGGCTTGTGTAAACAAATTTGACATGTCTCCACTGTAGAGCTCAGTTTAGCAAGCCAGCCATCAGTCTTACCAAGCTGCCCCTGCTGCAGTTTCAGTAGAAGCCGTGGCAGCGGCAGCTCTGCCTCCTGCAGATGCTTCAGGAAGACAGTGAGGAAGAGGGACGGATAAGGATAAGGATGAGAGATAAACTGCTTGCTTTAAGGGGAACTCTACTTGGATCAACCTCATAACTAAAACATTGTTTCTCTGGGTTTATACAATCCATCTCAACAAGCAGGAAAAAGATTTGGTTTTGGGCTGGGATAGTAAAAGCAGCCTGAGAGCTTCAGGATGACAAAACCACTGTGCTGGAAACCTTTGAGCACTCCAGCCTCAATTGATACAGGTTAGTTGCACACCAGCCTGACAGATTTTCCTGCCTTCCAGTGAAAATCACAGATCACTGCCATCTGGAAGCTTATTGCTGCCTACATATTGCGTTCTGCACCCAACCCATTCAGTGTGGACAGACTGATTATTAGAGTTACACTGACTGGGGCATGGGCCTCAGCTGAAAAGGTGACTGCATGCATGAGGCATGCCAAAATGCTCTCAGAGAATGATAGCTAGATGCTGATCCCAAATATGTGCAAGCACTAATGGACTGAACCTTGTTGCGCTCCAGCGTTTGAAGTGGGAGGTGATATCCAGTCACCGTAATTCCAGAGCAGTACAGAATGTGTAGGCTACAGCCCAGCTGATCCAGCCATGTGGAAAGCAGTGTGGGAGCACAACACTACAATCGTATGCTGAAGAAATGCATCCACACAAACGTTAGGAGCTGGAGCTCACTGTGCAGCACAGTCTCTTCGTAAGGACACGCGGGGTTTTATCGGTTGCCACAGACAAAGCGATGCGCTGTGTGGATGCATGTCTTTTAGCTATGCACTCACTTCGTCTTGTATGAAGACAGCATTTAAACCAATTCGTCAAGCCAAATTGAAAAGAAATCTCTTTTAGGATAGACAGATAACAGCAAACGCATATATACAACCCCATATATACAACAAGCGTAGACAATAAATGACCCCATCACTCTGCGTGCTCGTTTCTGTTTTGTTCTGGGTTTACCTGTTTCCACCCATGTTCCCTTGTGCCCACCCATTCATCTCTGTAGAGGACTGATAGGCAGGATTAGCCTGAGACTGCTGAATCATGGGGCTTTGCGTGTGAGCCAGCCTTGGGGACATCAGTGGACTCTGAGGAGTGGTGGCTCCTGTGAAGCCTGGATCGGGTTGCTGACTAATTCCTAGAGAATAAAAAGAGAAAATTAGCCACTGTACATTCAAAGCTTTTTAAAAAAACCCAAGAGCTCAAACCTGCAGATATGTCTTTGCACAGTCCTACTTATGTCACCTGGAACCTGCAACCTTCTGTCTTAATGTAGGACCTAAATTAAGAGTAAGATGTCACCAACTAAACACTACACATATAACCTCAAAAATTGTTTTGCATAAGTATGTTGGCTGCTCGTGTATCCTGGCCATACAGACACTCCCACCAGAGACCACAAAGAAAAACACTGGTAACTGGTGACTTCTTTGTAGGAACTGCATTCAAAGCAACAAACTAATAAGCCATTTTACTTCTCCCTCAAATCCATTCCTGTGAAAGAAGTTAGGTACTATCCATTTACTACACAGTGCCATCTTTTAACATTTAGGTTATAATTTTCAAGTTTTTCTGATGTTCCTTCAGTCTTAGGATCTTGATTTCTGTGTCCACACGAAAACAGACAATGGCTTTTTGTGCAAGCATTTAACAATTTTGTAAAATGAAAAAATATCTACATGCGCAGAAAACAATTTAGGGTGTAAAATGCCAATTACGTGCAGAATTTTTGTTCTAAACCAAGTCATTTTGGTTTTAAGTTCATCAAGAACAGCA
Source organism: Alectura lathami (assembly GCA_013399715.1). NCBI lineage: Eukaryota > Metazoa > Chordata > Aves > Galliformes > Megapodiidae > Alectura > Alectura lathami. The sequence continues at coordinate 333,733 of VXAV01008413.1, read as the reverse complement.
CGCTCAACAGAAACAAGCCACTAATGTTGGCATGAGTCAGGTGGTATGAAATCAATTCCTGTATTTGCTGTCAGCATGACTTAACTTCTCCGTATCTCAGTCTATGTCATAAAGGGAGAATGAATTCAATGTCCCTTCGTTTCCATAAAGCAGTTACAAATATGTGGAGGTAAAACGCAGTTAAGATTTAAAAGACTATGTAAAGGATATAAGACCAATAAGAATAGGTATCAAATTTAGAATTGAGTGGAAATAATTTGTTTTGGGTTTATCAGAAGAACTTGCACACTTCCTAATATAATTGTAACAGAACTTAATTGAGAAGCTCTTTAGCAATAACTGCGAGGAGCTCTAACTCACAAAGCAGTACATACAGCTTTGAAAAGCATACAGACACAATGGTATTAGCTACCAGACTACACACAGGCTTAAGGATGGTGACAGAAATGTCTTATCTGAAACTAATTTATATTATTTAAGCTTAATAAAAATGTCTTAAAAGGATCACATACAGCTTTGGTTCTGATCACTTTATGTGCTTTGCTGACATCAATTCACATTTTTTTCTTCATTTGCACTTTCACTACATGTATTGACCTGTTCAGTCAAAATCCAAGTTTGACAGGCGTATACACTGACATCTGTGCATACACACTTGTACGTGCACACGTCCATGCATGTAGACAAGCAGACACGTTGCACTTCTGCTACTGGTCAAGACAAGAGCAGTGCTCAGGGTGGTACTTGAGCTAGGAGAGTGCAAAGTACCATGTTGAATTTGAGGACTGTCAAGAGGCCCAAACCTCCACGCCTCCACCCCATTCCTGGGGAGCTGGACAAGGAAAGGGACCGTGGGGGGACACTGGGGAGAAAGGAGTGCTGAAACAACTGGGAAGGGAGGCAGAACCAGTACCGTAGTTTGGAGGAAACGGGAACTGCTGTGCATTCGCCTGTGGGATCCGTGGGTTGCTCATGGTTGCTGGTATGCCCCCGGTGGCCACCATGCTGGGGGTCATGCTCAAGCCCTGCCCTCGCATCATGAGTGTCCGCTGCTGCACCTGCTGCTGTTGCTGCTGCTGCATCTGCCGCTGCCGCAGGTGCTGGCTCAGGATCTCCCGCTGCCTCTGCGCCAGCATCTGCGCGTTGATGGGGCCCTGTGGGGAAACCACCTGTCAGTAACCCCTGCGACGGCATCGCCTCTAGAGTAGGCAGGGAAATCCCCGCTCCTCGTTCCTCCCCACAACACACCTAATACTAACGTTAACTGGTGGAAAAGAATCCTGTGGATGCTTCTGCTGGGAAAGCTTTCCAACAGTGCAAGTGTCACCAACAGAAATAATGACAGTGTTTAGTGTTGCAGCAATTTGCAATTGCAAATAGAGCTTATTAAAAAATGCAGCTTTAGGAAAGAAGAAGTCTGGTTAAAAATGCAGTTATACCTATTTCTAGTAAATAACCATCCAGCTCGTGTAAATATGGGACTCTCAGATATAAAACAACAGTAAAATACTTCTATTTAGAGTGCATTACCAGTATTCAAGCTTTAAAATTTGTTTTAAGTATTAACAATATTACATTACTATTGTAGCTTAGACTAATCCAAGGGGCATACAGGAAAAGAAAGTGACTTTTTAAAGTACTGTTTTCCTCACCTGCGTTGGCACTCCAGGCCTCAGAGACAGGTTCATATTAGAGACACTGCTGATCTGATTTATCAGCGGCTGCCGATTCTACAGAAAAAAAGAAGTTCTTAGAAGCAAAAATAGAAAAGCAAAATTGTATACACAAAGGCACATACATCTTCTTCCTGATCAGCAGGTTTGAGAACCTGGTTGTGCAGATGCAAGCAGAAAATAGTTTTCCTGCTCAAGTCCTATTATTCACAGAATCCTATTCTGAAGGAGGCAATACATGACACACAAGTAACAACACAGACGCTAAAACATTTTCCAAACACTCTGCCTTTACAGTTCCTACCATAGAATGGTTTGGGTTGGAAGGGACCTTAAAGATCATCTCGTTCCAACCCCCCTGCCATGGGCAGGGACACCTCCCACTAGACCAGGTTGCTCAGAGCCCCATCCAGCCTGGCCTTGAACACTTCCAGGGAGGGGGCATCCACAGCCTCTCTGGGCAACCTGTGCCAGTGTCTCACCACCCTTACAGGAAATAATTTCTTCCTAATACCTAGCCTAAATCTTCCCTCTTCCATTTTAAAGCCATTACCACTTGTCCTGTCACTACAAGCCCTTGTAAAAAGTCCCTCCCCAGCTTTCCTGTAGGCCCCCTTCAGGTACTGATATAGGCTATCAGTCAAGATATAGCAAGTCAAGATACAACAAACAGAAAAAGACCTATGCAACAAAAGCTCCACTGTAGCCTTGCTCAAAGAATTAGCAAGACCCAGGCTTAAATACTGGGCACAATCCTGTACAATACCATACACCAAATAAGGGAGAGCAGCAAAAAAACATCAAATGGAGAACGTGAAAGGCAAAACCTCAGCAAACCTCCTCATGGCTTTAGTTTTTTTTAGTTTAAAAGTGGCACTAGGCTGTACTGAGCGCACACGTGGACCATCCTGGGCGGGCAGTGCCTACTGTACCTGCTGTGCCTGGAGGCGGTGCTGCAGCTGGAGCCGCAGCTGGTTGGGCTGGGTCTGGACGATGCCGGTGGGCCGCAGGCCAGGCCGGGGCTGCATGCGCAGGGCAGCGTAGCCGGGGCGCTGACCCATGGGGTGGAAGCTGGGGTCCTGCATGGGCGCATAGCTGCCCTGCGCCATCTGAGCCTGAGCCGCATACTGCTGGGAGAAAACAGGAGCCTTCTGCTCCATCAGCATGCTCGAGTCCTGGCCGGGGAAGGTCTCTGGGTCCACAGCCTGGCTCTGCAGAAAGACAGGGGCGATACAAGCGGTTGGTGGGACGTGGTTTTCCATAGGATTATGAGACTAATACCGCAAGAACATCCTTCCAGGGTATGAATGTTTTTACAAAGCAAATTATGTTTATTCTCTCTCTCTTTTTTTTTTTTTTTCCTCCTCATTTTTTCATCATTATTATTGCATTTCTGTTTTCTTATAAAATTTGAAAATAAATAGAATTATATTCTGGTGAAACAAAACATACACATGAAGACGAATGCCTCCTTTATTCTCTATTTTTTTACAACAATGATTCACATTCTTTGTCATGTTCTTAGCATAGCCACTTTATCATTCTGTTAACGAATAAATGCTTGAAATGACAAATTCTGCAATAAAATCTGTAAATCAAGTGATGCCAGAATATTTTTAACACTGAATCAGAGACAAACTCAAAGACATTACAAATGAATAAACATAAGAAAGCAGATTTTGATCAGTATCTTTAAAGAAAATAATGACTTGAAATAAAGATGCCTGAAACTATTACAGAAGCTAATGGGAACAAAGTGCCTAATTATTTCAGGGCACTTTCATCCAAACTGATTATCCATTAGCATAAAAAAGCTAACACAACTCTAAATGCTATCCTAGATACTCCCTAATATTTGCTCTAGCCAGAATAATTTTATAGCTTATTCCACACTGACCTTGGAAATCAAGTTAATCTAAATTTCACGGCCCTCGTGAAAGAAAGGCTTTAAGCTCCTATAAAATGTGTGATGAACACTTTTAAAAAAAAAAAAAACCTTATTCTAAAATGTGATGGTTCTCTTATCTGCAAAACTCTTTAGCTGTTTCCACTGAGGTATTAATTAAATATAAATATATTTAAGACTGAGCTTGAAATAAAACATTGTTCATACTTTTGGGTGATGGCATTCCAAAAGTTACGTTAACGTAACTTTCACTGCATGAAAGTTTCACACTGCAAAATTGAAGTTCCCCAATAAATTATATCTCCAGCATAACACTTTGCTGAGTTCTGTGTTGTACCAAAACAGACTCGGGGATAAGTTTTCACATGTCCAAAGCAGGATTTCATTTGTTCTGTTTCATAGTTACAGATAGTGCATGGATGTGAAGAGATACCAGTGGTATCTAAAGTGCTGGTGCAGAAGTTATCCCCAGGCTGTTGATGAGTGCCAGGAAACGAAATGAGTATTCTAGGCACATCTGAGAATACTAAATCATCACAGAGGCACGTATGGCTATTTTGGAAATACAATTTTGATGTCAGAAACATCAAGCACTAGCTTTTCCCCAAATCCTTTTTACATTTTTTTGACACATTTTTGCACCATATAGGACTGAAATTGACCAGAACCAACTGAAAGCTAGTAAAAAGAACTGTGGGAAAAAAAAAAAACAACAAACAAACTCCATGCTGCAAAGTATAGAAAGCATGTTCCTAATTTAATAAATAAAAATATTCTTTTAAGTGCTTGGAATGCAATTAGTTACTTTGAGGTGAAACTTATCCTTTATCTCACAATAATTAACTAAGAAAAAAAGCCCTACAGGTGAAATTATTATTTTGCTTATTCAAAAGCTTGCTGCCACTGTAATACAACGGTTTTAATCTCGCTCCTCTGATCCTAGCTCTACATATTCTTTCTTCTTCTTTCCTCTGCCCTATTTCTGGCTATGATCTTAGCTTTCTCCCACTCAAAATTATTCCCCTGACCACCAGATAAGCAGAAGTCTGTTAATTTTTCAGTTTTTGTCAGTTTAGCTGTATAAAGCAAACTGGCTGAGCACAGGTCAGAGGAAGAACTAGGTGAGGGGGGGCAGGGGAGAGGAAGGAATTATAAAGCTGGTGCTGAAGCAAACTTTTCAGGTGACAGTAAGCTGTTCTACTGACTCCCACTAAAATACAGAACTCCATCGTAGTTTGCAGGAGCTGTATTATAATGCCCTTCTCCAATACTCATTTCACCTCCACCTTGACAACACAGCATCCTTTAACCACGATCCCTAGTACATGTCCACCATACCTGGCTAACCAGCTCTGGTATTCCCAAAGCCCTGTCGATTTCTTCTAAGCCATCAAAATTCCTTAGTGCCATATAAAGCTGATCCAGGAGAGCACCCTCATCACTTGGTGACTCTGATGAAGGATGACTACACAAGAGATCTTCTGGTGAGCTGCCAAAAGGCTGCCTGTGAAAACATGAACACGGCGTTGGTAAACAGCTGCTGAAAACTGAGATTTAGCATCAGAGGACTAGTGGTCAAACTGAACTAACAAGTAGAGACAGAAATTACTTTAATAGCTGTCCATTTTGTTTAGAAACCTATTCTGGATGAAAGTTGTGCCTCCCAAAGAAATCACTAAATAGCGTGATTAACGCCTGTCATGGCCCTTCAAGCACGGCGCATCCAACAAGCCGGCAAGCGCACCAAAGATACGCTCCAGTGCTGACTTCCTGTTGCAGAGGGGAGTGCATCAGCACAGGAGCACAGAGGGCGGTACAGAATATACTCATGGGACACAGAAGGCTAAACAAACTTATTTTAAGCTAACTATAACTTTAAATTGTAGATGTTAGGTTTACAGTCACAAGTAGAGAACAAATTCATTTCCATAGTTACTCTCTGCTGGTTTTCTATCACACTAAGAAAACTGAAGAGGTCACAGAGGGGTCCAAGGATTGCCTGAGCTTGTACAAACTGCACATCTGGAAGAGCTGGCCAGAAGCAGGATGAAGCAGGAAGGAAAGGACATTCCCCTTTTTGTTTGCAGCAAAACACTGTAACAACTCAGCACTTCCTATGGAACTGCACACTTGGGTAGCAGTTAATGTACTTGGTTACATGCCTCAGAAGAGCATCACAGGAATCTGGGTGCTGCCAGGCTGTGTGCTGGCCCTATAAAGCCTGCCTACCTCACCCCTGAATTTGTATGCAAAGCACACTCACACTTACAAAGGCAGAATAAAGGTTTATTCCCAACCCAAAGGACAAAACGTACTGAGAAATAAACTAAATCTGAAATGACCCCTTAGCAGCAGCCAAATGACGTGTTTGTGCTTTGCACAGTTCGCACACAAGCTCCACTTCACACCTAATACTATAAGACTACAACAGAAAACAAAAAGAGCAAAGCATTCTGCAAGTAACGGCAGCTGCTATGTGTGCATCATGGTAGAATCCCATCCCAGATAATTACTCGAAACAAAAGCCGTCACACATGGAGGGGTTGAAAAAGCACTACATGTGAACCCTTTTACATGTCTATTTGGAAAAATAACACCAACAAAAAAGTTTGTGTAGTTAATTTCCTAAATGAGATATATGGTTGCCATGGAAGTCTAATCTCTATGTCAAAGCTGAGTAGAAGGGAAGACATGCATCATTAGGTCATACACCTAAAAAAAAAAACAACAAAGGACAGTAAACAGGAAAAAAAAACAAAAAATATTCTAATTAGGTCACAGACAGTTAAAAAAAGCGATTAATACTTTTGCAATATGTCATATGTATACACAATCTCATATACAGAAAAGTTTCTACAAGTCTCACAGATAGCATTCTAAATCAGCGAAGAGGAGGGGAAAGAAAAAAACACCTTCAATAAAATTGCTTGCAAACTTTAAACTTGACTTATAAATATGATCTGGTAAAACAATCAACCAATGAGCTAGCAAAAAAACCTCACCTAAATTGTAAATGGGCATGAATACATATAAGAAGAAGTTTAAAACATTTGTCAAGTTCTGTACATTAACCAAATACAATTCCTTTTTTCCATTTCTTTTATATACCAGAATGATAACATTTAATTTTTGTCTCAAGTAATTACTCAGATTTTACATGATTTACTACTCATGACCACAGTCAACCCATAAAAATGAAAATACCTGGGATTAGTACACTACCAGTGACAGCACCAAACAAATCCTCACCTCTGTTTGGTTGTAAACCATCAAAATCTGGTTACTTTCAGATGCAATGCAACAGGATTGTTTTTTCACCATCTCTAGCTATAAGGAAACTGTGAGAAACACAGAGGTAACAAAACTGGAGAATTATCTCCCTGGTTTGTTGACCAAGCTGTGAGGCCCTGTATTTTACATTAGGGCATCATTTTTAAAAAGAGTAAGTTATGTCAACACTGCTTTTGGCGTACGGACACCCTACCAGGGGGAGAATTAGCACCAGGAAGCATTTTGAAAACATGAAAAAGTAGACAAGTAACAGAGAATATGCCACACTGTTAAATATATGTATAACATTTTAGGACATCCTTTTGGAATGAAAATTGAGATAATGTAGTCAGAAGATTAAACTTTTTTTTTTTTTTTTTTTCCAACTGCTTCCTCTTCATTTTCTTTTCAGCAGTCCTCCCATCCGCTACTGGAAAAGAAATGTTAACTTAAACAATTCAAAATATCTCAGCGTTTCTCCTTCATTTGTCTGTCTACTTTGTATTGCTTATACAGTCCATACCTCTCTATTTCAGCTGCAAAATTTTGGAGAAGAGGTATGGGTGTTTAAATTTTAAAAAGTGTAACTGCTTCTCATAGTTATAACATTATTTACAAAGGTAATAACAAAAAATCATTTTACTATTTTTTTATATTATTATCAATATTTGTGAGTTAAAATAAGCTGTGACCCAATGGTGGCTCTGGTTACCTGAGGAGAAGCTAACCTCATGGAAGAGGCAGCCTCCCTTTCTCTTCATTTTTCTTCCCCTACCTGTTACAGAATTTAGATTAAAACAAACAAACAAACAAAACAGATGTTGACAAAGTCATGCACTACTAAAAAATTGCTCCAATGCAGGAGGGGACAGCTAAGTTGTAAATACAAAGGCTCTGTTATTTTTCCACCCCTAGTCTTAAATACTGTCTACATAACAGTACTATGCATTGTCAACAAGACCACCATTAAAACCAGACAGAATCAGGTCCCTATTCATGTTTGAGAAGAGAAATTGATGCAAGTACCTGCAGCACCCCCAATGCATTAAATGGCAAAGAGAGTATTTGCAAGTGTTACTGGACCATGTAAACATTTCATGAACATAAAACACCAAGGCATTAAACTGATATACATTGGTGATGCTTTAGGTAGGACTTTGTTTCCATGAGGCACATAAAACACAGACCTGTAAAATCTCTCCATGTTTTGATGTGTCGCTAAGACTCACCTGTTCTGACCACCAAAGGTTGCCTGGTCTATGGGCAAGATGCTGTCTGGCCATGGTGCAGTCTGATTTGGAGGAGCCTGTTGTTGGCTGTACTGAGGTCCTGCTATGTTCATCTCCAGTTCGGATGGCCCTAATGAAGGAAAAATAACCACATAAGTTTTTCTACTTTCACGTTTCCTTTTCACTGAATTATCAATGTTACAGTAAAAGCATCAAAAGCATTAAGGTTTGAATCACGTTACACTTAAAAGCATCACTTTTTGTTAAATATCGCTTTTAAAATTTGAGCAAATAATGTAAGAGCTGGGAAAGGGTTCAAAACCATAAAACAGCAAACATGACATCACAGATGCAAAAAATGAGCATTAAATAAAAGGCAGTATATAAAGTCAGCATCATAACGGTACTGTACTTGCTTTGGAACCAGCCAAATACAATGACAACGTTCACAGCATTTCCTCTTTAAAAAATCTAGTGTTTAATGAGCAAGAGCAATTTCGTATCCGCTTTCCTCGGAAATCCATACCATTATGGAGCTAAAGAGCACCAGGAATTGTTATCAACACATGTCTTAAAAATTAACATTTTACACACCTTCCTTCCCACTCCCACAGGAAGCTTGCACTGTGGAACAGAGCTCTCATCAAATCTGTAACCGCAGTGAGACTTTGGCTGCTTCATCTCTGACAACCCAGTGCACGCAAACAGGCCCAGCTCTGCTGGCACGCCGACTTACCCATGTTCATGACCTGAGATGGAAGCATCTGCCTTGGGCCAGGCTGGCTGCTGGGTCTCAAGGGGATGCTGGCTGTGGGGTTGCGGATCAGGCCTGCCTGCACGGGCCTGCTCATGGCGCCGGCGGTGGGCGCACACGTCACCCTCACGGCAGGAGCCTGGCTTCCCCAGTCTCCGGACGTCATGGCAGGTCGCGGGGCGCTACCACCGATCATTCCTGCACAAAAGTCAGGCAGAGTCAGGTGCGGGAGCGTGACTCACAGCAGCTTTAGCATTGCAACTGGCTGATGGGCTGCATTTTTAGAGATGAAAATGCAGCGGTTTCACTCCAAGCTCATCGTGTCACAACTGCCTGTCCAGATGTGCAAGGCTACAGAACACTGCTTAGTCAAGGGAGTGGAGATTCTTATGCATTTTACATGAGGAAGATCCTTTTATCAGTTCCGAAACACTGTTAAGAGTAAGTGCTCCCACATGTAGTCTGCAACAGGTGCTGAGGGTGTGTGGATAGCACTAACTTCCTTCCTCAGGAAATGAATCACGTTTGCTGGTGTGTGTCTGCTTTACTTTCCAAGCGCTAAGTGAGAACGAAGATTTGAGTAACAACATGTTATCGCTACACATGCTTACAAATTATAGGGATTAAGTTCAAATTCTCATTCTGCAAACATCTTTTGGCAAGGCCTTTAATTCACAGTCTGTAGCCTCCCTTAGTTTCAAGGCTTACCCAAGATAATCTTGAACCAATACACAGCGCAGGGAAATTACTCACAGGAACTTTCCGATAGATGCTGAAGTTCATTACCGTTATTTTAGGGGAAGTCCTCCTACATCTACTGTAAACAACTGATACAGTTTATTTACACTTGGAATACATAGAATACTACACTCTGATGGTAGTAAAAAAAACAAACACACACACACACACATACAAGACAAATACAACAACAAAAAAAAACACTCAAAGCAATATATTTGTACTATTCCTACCTTTATATTTTATACAGTCTAGGGAGCAGATAACACATGGATTTCAGACTGGACTGTTGCTCTCTCCAGCTATATTTTGCAGTATCCTTAAATGAATGGTAAGAACTCCTACTAGTTATTATTCGTATGTTCAATTTTTTGGTGATATATTACCAAGGAGAAAACCCTCTGAAGAGGGTCACTGTTTCATCTGTTGTGCAAACTTTGCTTCAGTATTACACCCTCAGGTTTGTTCTGCTTGTGTACACATTCTATCAGCTGAAATATGTGGTGTGATGGAACTAATGGCAGGAACGCAGATAATACTCTCTAACTTGTATACGTAAGATGAATAACATCCTCAAATACGTATACAGAAGATGAAAGTAATAGGATATCGGAGATCAATCAGCAAGGCATTCATAGGTGAAAGGCAGCAAAAGCAAAAGCTAAAAGCCAAAAGACAGAAGCCAAAAACTAAAAAGCCAAACGAACCAAACTAACGTTTATTGCACAGTTACAATTGCTTATATAGCATTAGCTTTGTGACTAAAAATATCTTGCTTTTTCATTAGGTTATAATAGTGTCACTCATTAAGCTCTAACCTATGACTTATCCTCTAATTATAATATGTTCCTGCCCTACCCGAATGCTAGCTCCTTATCTTATACTTCAGAGACACTGTGTCCTTGAGGCCTACTCTTTAATCACTGTTTATTACAGAAAGGCCTGTTCGTGCAGCAGTCTAACATTCATGTCCGTTATTCCACGCTCCCACAATAGGACACTTGAAAAACTACAAGTTGACCTCTAATCTACTCAAGTAAGGTATTTCAGAGTCTGTCAGTATGTCTTTTTTAATACTGATGCAAAATAAATGTAAAATTTTGGCAGTGAACAGCAAGCTGAAAGGACTTTAAAAAAACACACTTATTCAGTTTTCCTAGCAGCTGTTTCACACTTGGACTGTCTCAGACTATGTACTAGTTCAAACAAGTCAATCAGTCAGACTTGTCCTGTCATATACTCTCTAGTATCTTTGCACAGTATTAAAGCAACATGAAGAAGTCAATGCACTGCAGACCACACAGTCCAGGACAACGAGTAATACCATTGCAAGATCTGACGATTCCAGAAAAAATTGTATTTCAGAAAATGATGAAAGCATTACCTCTTCTTTAATTTAAAATGAGAACTAAAGTTAATTTTAAGGGCAATAGCAGGGTCTGTAGTGACACACATCAAGAGGGCAACAGTAGAGTCCACAATTTTGTTTTGGAAGGATTACTTGTACAGAGTGGAATGGTTCATTTGTTTACTTTTTTGAGGCAGAAAGATTTGATTTTTACCTCTGTAAGCTCCATCTGAATCTGAAACATTGATGTGGACGGCCTCTATGCCAATACACTACGTGAATCTAGAAGTTTTAAGGAAAGTGAAAAGCAGTGTGCAAAGACATGCCTAAAAACGTGCAGAAAGTTCAAAATAAATATGCCAACAGGTAACAGCAAGCTAAACACATTTTCTTCCAGATTGTTTGGATACATACACCCTGTACTTGTTAACAACCTCAACATAAAGTTGCACGTGATGTAGTCCGTTGAGTGAGTACATTAAAACAAATGGAAAATCTTCTTACCTGTGCTACTGTTGCCTAAAGCTCCTTGACCTCCTATCATCCCTTCATTCCTGCCCATCAGTCCCGGCTGAGGTATCACTGAATACGGGCTACTCGTCCTTATGGGTGGGAAAGCTCCTGCACCTGTTGGGTTCTGCAGTGTGATGTCAAGTGGTAAATTCTGGTTTGGCAATAACCTGCCCAGTTGCCCTGCTCGTGGGTTATTAAAAGCTAGACAGGAGGAGCAAACAAAAAGCAAAGTTAAAAGAATGGAAACTTCCC
>VXAV01008413.1:302679-316804 GCA_013399715.1 Alectura lathami | reverse complement strand
GATTTTTTTTTTTTTTTTTTTTCCCTCTCAGTGTCAACACAAAACCTCCCTCACTGGAATTTAGGCCCTTCCTTCCTGTTGTATTTTGANTTTTTCTGTATTTGAAAGCTGCTTTGTGCCTTTTGGGGCTTAGGCTAAAGTTAAGCAATCTCAAACCCTCAATTTTCCTGCAGCATATAACCTGTTTTCTAGACTTCTTAGCACTCTCCATGCTCCCATGGCCTGCCTTCAGCTGACTCACACTCTTGTTGCAGTGCAGTGTCCAGAACAATATTTTGGAGAAAGCCTTACAACTGCTGAGTAAGGCAGAAAATTTACACATCTGATGGAATATTCCAGAAAATCCCATGTTTTTTTTTTTTTTTTAAATTACCTGGCATTACCAACTCTCATTTATCTTCTGTTCACTATGATCCCTATACACAACTCTGAAAAAGTGCTATCTAGCCTGTTGCCTCCCCTCATTATTTTTCATCTGTGCCATTACTCTTGCCAAGTTGTAATAAACAGTATTTTTTCATCCTGAATACTTTCCTAAGATTTTTCCAACATATTTCCTAGTTGCAAATAAAGTTAAATTCTATCCTCCTAAGTATTTGCAGACATTCAAGTATCACATGCGATGTTACTAGGTATAATCAATTAATTCTAGCTTCAGGTCCCTTAGGTTAACTAAAACACCGAACAGCTCTAGCTGCTGCCCGAACTCCTGCAGTACCTCCTCTTGGACAGTGGATCTTTACATAACTACTTTGTGTGTAATGATTTCAAAGCAGCTTCCTACTCACTCACAGTAGTTTCATATTGACCATGCATCTCTGATCAGCTTACGAGAACGTCACATGTAACGGTGCCAAAAAGCCCTACTAAAATCAAGATGCACGGCATACGTTGCTTCTCTTCAGCCAAAAAGCCCTGTTGCAGAAGGAAGATAGATGGGTCTGACATTGCCTGCTCTTGACAAATCCCCATGCTGCCTTGCTACCTTCCAGGCTCGTACAGGCAGTTTGGTTGACACAGCACAGCAACAGAAAAGGTCGAGCCAGGAGGAATTGAATGTCATTAGAAGAAACCTAAATCATTATGCGGACAGGTGATAAGCAGACTCAGAAAGGCACTCCAAGACACAGTCAAGAGATGTTTACAGAAGCTGCATTTTGAGCATTGGGAGAGCTGATACAAGAAGACTGCGAGAGCTGGTAGAGGAGACTGATGTAAAATATCATGAATTATAAAAGGATGATTCAATACTCTTTGGGGAAATTAGGACATATGGCCTTCATTAAACATACTTTAGACAACAGTGAAGGAAATTTTTACATGTTGCAGAGTTTTTTCCTTCAGTCTTGTGCTGGACTTTGTTTCTTTTCTTTTTTTTTTTTTTTTTAATTCTGGCTACTGCAATTTGTTTAAACATCAAATATTTAAAAACAACAACAAACAGAGAAGAAAATATTAATCCAAATGTGCCAGAAAACTGCACTCCCCAAGATGCCTTTAATTCCTCTCAGGACGTGTCAATGAAAGGCCAAATACAACACACGTATTTTAACAACACAAATCAATAACCTTCCTCTTTTTTTTTTTTTTTTTTTTTTTTTTTGCCTTAATACAATCAATATCAAATATTTTCTCTTTATTTTTTGATGAGACAAGGGTTCTCAGCTGTTGCAAAAACCCCAGGACAGTTTTAGCTATGATGTTAGCCTAAGTCTTTCCAGACCCACCCTCGAATGGCACTGTATGTGTAGAAACTAGTGTTAAAATATTTACTTGGTTCGTTTCGTGGGATTTTTCTTTTATTTATATTCTATATTTATTTTGTTAATGGTCTAAATTGAACTTTATGTAAATAGAAGGCACACCCTAAACTCCCTGTAAAACAATTATTTGTCATGATTTTTTTTTTTTTAATATTCCTGATAAAGTGCAAAGCATCACAAGAACGTTCTTGTGCACATACTTTTACTATCTTTAAGCAACACAATTACAACAATCTCTGTGGAGCTGAGACAGTAAGGCCTTGAATAAGTTTCATAATTCTTGCGGAGAAATATTTTTCTATTTGAAAAAGCACCCACTTTCTAAGTACTTATCACCATCACACAGAGGAAGGCTGGTTGAAGTGTTAACACAATTCTTTCAGCATTAGTACAACAGTTACACCTGAACATGGAGTTTGGTTTACAAATGAAGCCATGTCAAAGTCTAGCTTCCACTGAGGGGATCTTTCCATAGATTAAGGACTGGGTAATGTCCTAAACCCTGAACTCTCTGGAGAGCTCTCTTCCACCATGGGCAATGCCCACAGCTTGCATTGAGATTGCATTTCAAACTTCATACATGTGTACATCTCCCTTACAACCACATGTGACAGAAGTACCTGGGAGTTTTTCCTTGCAACAGGATGGCTTTAGCTGGGGACACAACTTCAGGATTATACAAGGCAGATTTAATTTCAAGTTAGCTCATTAGCTACCTCCTCAACACAGGCAAAACATTTCAACATGAATGGTAAAAAACTCAAAACCCTGCTCCAAATTGGCTACAAATTAAAGGATTAAAAAGAGGGAAATGTAAGTCAGAAGTGGAATCAGTATTGTCTCTTCCTCCCTGCTAACTGCAGTAAACATCCAGTTGGCTAGATATCCTGTTTTATTATAAGGATAATCTACAAGTAACTCCTAGAAACAGGTTTCTAGAACTCAATAACTAAAAGCTATTCAGAAAATGGAATACCCATTCAAAGGTTTTGATAGAATTCTGAGAAGAATTGAACGTCTATCATCAATCTAATGGATTCTGGACATCGAGAAACAGTTTTCTGGAAGATCCGGATGTAAAGAAAATATTTTAGTATCAGGAAAATACTAGTTTCCATACAAAGCAAGAGGATTGCAGTGTTCATAAGATGTGTGAGGGACACCAGAACAGCATCTGAATTTGAGGATAAAAAGGTACATGCTGATGAAGATTTCTGGAACAGCACTAGTGGAGACAGTAGCATTACAAAGTTGCAGTCAGACAAACAGGCTGTCTATATTGTCTGCTGGCTCAAGGAGAGGCAAATACATTTAGAGATAAGGCTTTCACTCCATGCTATGCCAAGTGCTTTCTCAGAGGATAAGTCATGTCGAGTTCCTACATCTTGGCTTCTTTATCTGCAATATGAACATAACAATCCACACTCGATTTTATGAGAGTTTTTCAGTGCAACATAATACAGCAAAACAAAATGTTTCTCTTGCAAGGCAATACACGACGCCTGATCTTTCTCTGATGCTCCCCTTAACTCTCTCTCCCCTCCAAGCTGTTAGCTAGTACCTGTCAGATTTGACGAAGAACAGCAGCGTCAGATAAAGCAGGTTTCTCAGTCAGTGATGGAATAGATGAAAGAGATCTGGTTACTGCCACCACTAAAGGGCAAGGAGAGCCCAGGCAATACACTATGTTTTGTTTTAACTTTTTTTTGGGGGGAAGTAGCCAGAAATTGTTGATCCCCTCGACGGGCTGCTCCAGAACTGCAGCAGTGTGTGCTGTGTCTCCAGCCAGCAGTGCAAAGCAAGGTTTTTGAGTGACAGCAGAAGAGCACAGGGCAGGATAACGTGGGGCGAAGTCCCACCGCGGCAGCCCCACGGTAGTACCCTGGGCCAGCAGGAAGGCTGGCTGAAACAACCTCTGAAACAAACCCATAGCACACTGGGACTCGGTATTCCCACTGCCTTCCCTGCGCAGTACTGCAGAACTGCACAAGCATTCGTGTGCTCGATAGCAACAGTCCTGCTCCTGCCAGTGCCTCCCCAGCAGGTCTCTCTGTCTCATCCTCTCCTCCACAGCGGCCTGAACTGGAACAGCAATCAGCCTAACCGAGCTTGATAACCCTCATTGCGCCGAGGAAGGGAAAAAGGTGCAGAGGCACTGGAAATACGCTCTGCCATTTGAGAAAGGTTTCCTGTCAGTTGCTGGTCTCTACAGAAGTGTATGTTTAAACACAGTACCTAGAAGACTGCTATTTTTAGGTCGCTGGTGTACTTCAAAGCATTTCCTGTTCAGAAAGTCACACCAAAAGCAAAAGGAGAAAACGTAATGGCTCTTCTGCCCCCGAGCAGCCCTTGCGGAGGCCATCCCAGTGCAGTTTCCAGAGAAACTGCACACTGAAGTGACTAATTACTTAAAAATACAATGTTCCTCAGGGAGCAGAAGTTTTAAATAAACCTGCAAAATAGGTAACACAAGCACACAGCTAATTTTTACATACAGGAGGAAGAAGAGGGGGAGGGAAAAGGACACAGGAGGATGGAAGAATTTAGCACAAGAATCTGTGTTCTGGTCTTGTACTAAATAGTTCCAGCTTTGATCTAAATTTAGGCAATGAGCACTTCCTGTGGGAGACCGTCTTCCAAAGCTGAAGAGTTTTTGATGCTAAATATTTTCAGTGATTTTATAATTGGAGCAAAGTGGTTATTTGTTTAAAGGCCTGGCCTTCAGCTAGATAAATGCTTACATTATTTTATATTCCCTACCATTTCCTCTCCTACTCCATGTTGGATTTCTCTTGTTTATTCAGCTCCAGGTTTCACTGCATTTTAAGTAGGTTTTAAAACTATTTAAAACCAACAGGAACAACAAAAGCCCCTCCGTCATTACCCTGCAGCCTTACATGGCTGCTGCAGGCCTGGCTTCTCCTCGTCTCAGCACCGAGCAGGCCCCAGCACTCCATCATGGCTCCTGCAGGGCCCCAGCTCCTGGCCCTTTCTGCACCTCCAGCTCCTTCTCTCCTGGGAGAGAACATCCACCTTCAAACTTTAAGATAAGGCAATACATCCATACTCCAGCCCCTCTCAAATCCATTCCTCAACCTCAGAAACATGAAGCCTAAAAATAAGAAATGAACAGACTATTCATTTTACCAGGTTGGTAATGTTGGGGACCCAATTTTCAAATGCTTGAGGTTGGCAATCCTTGAAGAAACTGAAGCCTCTTTCTTTCAAGTGAGTCTTACAGTTACATGTTTGCATTTAGGGTGAGACACAACCTGGCTGTCTAGCTGGGAAGAAGTAAGGCAGCTCGTTTCAACTAGCTGTCTAGGTACCAGTAGTCAACAGAAACATCGCTAGACAGCAACTTACCCTCGCAGAAAGATATTATAGCCTCTTCTTCACTGCCCCCTCCTAAGTATTTCTCTATTGTTTTTTTTCCATCAACCATAAAGGAAGCTTGTAGGACTAGCTTAAACTAGATGGCTGCCTTCTGGAGGAGATAAAACCTGCCTTTGTGACTGGGTTCACAGCTAAGCTATTTTTTGTCTACTCCAGAGAGATCATGAAGCAAAAAATTTAATCCTTTTAAGGTTTTTATTTTTGGAGAGTAAACCATCTGATTTTGATCTACTCAGTTACTTACACAGATGTAATTTTATTGGTGACTGTTAAATCCTACATTCTTGTGCAGTATCAAACACTGAGGATTGAGGGATCTATGCTTTCAATACAGTATTATCTTAGGTAATGCCATTGACTTCAATGTGTAGGATCTGAACTAAGAAATAAAATTAATTAGATACTTTTACAGTAGCTTGCTCTAGCCAGTTTAGCTGTGAATTTCTTGATATCCATGCTTTTCTAGCCTAGCAATGTATAAATTCTCACCAAGAATCTGAGTCCTCCCTCTGCAGGCAGTAACAAAATACTAGCTGTATTCAGAACTAAATCAGTACCCTGGCTTGAAGATTACTCCCTGTAGAAATTAGTGTAATTTGACTCAGTTTCCTCCTAAAGCATAGGATGGATTAAAAACCCACAATTGACGTAATGGCAATAGCTATAAAATTTTATCGAAAGAGAAGAATTAAAGCAACCTTAGGAAATGCTTGGATAACTAAAATTTTAACAATGCATTGTCCACATTGCAGTGGCATGTTTGGCCTCTGTTTTGTGATTATGATCATTGTTGAAAGAACTGTCTACTGGTTAGACACTGCTGAAAGGGAAAAGTAAAAAANGAAAAAAAAAAAAAAAAAAAAAAAAAAAATCCAATGCTGTGATTGATGTAAGGATAAGAAAATTTTGTCAACCCCTCCTCAACTTCAAAATACAATACAGAAAATATTAAGAATTATGTATTTATACCTCCACAATACAAATACAATATATTCACAAAAATAGACAAACCCAAATCCAGTCCGCACATTAAAAATACATAATATTTTAAAAGTGAAGGCTATGGCTATGAATGAGAGTCATGAAACATTTACACACTGCATGATCTGATCATGATTTACAAACTGAGGCTTCACACACAAGGCATTGCCTAGGGATTAATGACCAGCTGGGAGGTTGATAGTGTGGGACAAAGCTTAGGATCATTAATTCCAGCTACTTATAAACTCCCCAGAAAATGCCTTATTCTAAAACTGATACAGTAATTACCTATTTTATAAATAAAACAAACAGTGATACCAAAATAGCAAATAGCTTCTGCAGTGTCACTTTTTATTGCAAAGCTCTGAAAACAGGAGCATTCTGGGTGATGGGAACATGGTGCTTTTTGGAAGTGAATTCTGCACAAAGGCTCTGAATTGACACTTTTTAGCACAGGCCCTGACAACATACAGTTCATTAGCATGTTGGGTGGCACAGCAACAAAAAAAACTTGCACAGAATCCTGAGAAATCCTGGATGCAAAATGAAATATACTGAGAGGCACTGAACAACTAACCATCCATGGGGACTGGGGTTGTATATAAAACTTTCAGTTAAAAAAAAACACGACTACCAACAAAAAACAATTGGCATAGAAACAAGGGAAGCCTATTTGCCTTGATTTTAATTTGCAGATCAAGTGTAACACAAGGACCAGTAATATCTAGGTGGTATCAGTCCTTTCAAACAGCTCTTGTCCTTGAGCATGAACCTGCTTTGCACTGGACAAGTGTAGTTTCCTACACTGGGCCAGGCCATGAGCCCATCTAGCTGTGCAACAACAGCCTGTGGGAAAAGCTGTCATAAAGTCAGCATCACCCAACAACTGCCAGTATTTTCTCTTAGTCTGACTACCAGCTGGGAAAGGTTCCCCAGCTTTCGGTTCCTGCATCATCCACCTCCTCCCAGGCAGACCCTGTCAATCACACAACTACTCTGTTCCTTCAGACAGAGTGACAACCACAACCTACCAACAGAAACTGGAAAACTGAGAGAAGATTGGATTTCAAAAGACAGATAACAGCTTACTTATCAACAGTCTCAAGTATCAAAATATTATAGGTAGAGGAAGTTTGGAAAGAAATAAAATGAGGGGAACACAGACCCAGGAGATCTGATTTACACATTATGCAAGGAGTTGCTTACCTGTTCATTAGGCTCAAAGCTTATCTCTTCTTTTTCCGTCCTCATAGCTATTAACTTTGTGCTACCGGAAGGGTCTGTCTTACTGTCCAACCGCTCCAGTTTTGGGGGTAGGTCTGGTAAACCAATATCTTTAGTATCATCTTTATCTAGCAAGTAGCGAAGTAGTGCATTATTATTCTTCTTAGGACTCACTGGCTCCTGTTTAACAGTCACCTCCGAACCAGGAGCTGTGCTACTGGACTCCTGGTTCAGTTCTTTTCCCGTGGCCTCTGCTGTGAGCTTGGCCAGATCTACAGGAGAACTACTGTCCTGCAATAGTCTGTGCAAAATTTTATGCTTCTCCTTGAGCGAGGTTCCGTGTGCTGAACCAGACCCAGGCAACCCTCCCGTGGAGTCCTTGCTGACATCTCCCATGGTAGTGGACAAAGGCGAAGGCTCCATCTGATCAGATTTGGTGGTCAGCAACTGTAAGAGCTTTGTCTGGCTTTTTCCATCATGCAGCTTATTCTGTCCGTCAGGTCTCTCGCTGCTGACAACCGGTGGCACGCTGCTCTCACTGTTATCTTTCTGTTCTCCTGAATGGCAGCTGCTCTCTGCTTGTCCAGTTGTACCTTCTGATTGCTCCCCATAGAGTCCAAAGCAGTCTTTAGAGTCCAGGCTTCCCATCTTGCTTAGCTGGGGAGGATTCATATTCACAGGAGAATTTTGTAAATTTCCCATTTTTAGGTCAGGTGAAGCCAACGACGATCCTAGAGAAACTCCATGGCCCTCACTGAGGGCCTGAAGGGCATTCAGGGAACTGTTGGTGTAGTTATGGCTATTTCCTGTGCTGCTGCAAACTCCCACGGGTGAATGCAAACTTCCTGCAGGGGAGAACTGACTAGGTGGGATTCGAGGACTGCCTGCCACTCCAGGGCTCACACGATGCCTTGGGGAGAGCATAGAGTTTGGCTGCCCTGGGTTCATGCCAGGGCTGCTTTGTGAGGGGCTATTCATTTTTAGTGCATAGTTACTACCCTGAGGAGTGGATGCTTGGATGCTTGACACATGGTTCATTCCCCCTGAACTGCCAAACCTGCCTGCTGGCATGCCCATTTGTTCCTTTGGGCCATTTATGGCAAAATTTATATTGCTACTGATGGTCATATCCTGACCTGGGTTCCCACTGCACATGGCCTGATGGGCAGGGCTGCTGGAGCTAATTGGGTTCAGTATCTTTCCCATTCCTTGTCCAGTCAAATCCTGATTCATTCCACAGACATTCTGCTCTCTATGTGGCAAGGGGAAGAAAAACAAGCCATTAGATAAAATGACAGTGGCCAACTTGCAATTACATTACAGAAAAAGAAACAAAAACCCCAGACCTCACTTTAAAATAACACATAAAACCTACAATTAAAAACAAATCGACAATTTGACAAAAGTGATATGCAACTATCAACATGGCTGCACATTAACAGTATGGTTTGCCAGTCGCTCATTAACAAATCAGCAGACTAGAGGAAAAACAAAATTAGATCTCATTTAAATGACAGCCATCAGAAATGCAGATAGGTTATAATTTCAGACTCTCTCCCTTTAATGTATATCTTTCCTCTATAATTCAGCCAGAGCTAACTTCCATAACAGAGAAATCTCATCTCAAACATATGACCCAACAAATACATGTTTTGCAAGACAGCTGTAGACAGCTGTTTGATGGAGCTTTGAGAATCTATGAGCTAGGCCCACCACAAGCCTGGAGTGGGCTATTTGCCCACCATGTTCATAGTGAAAAGAAAGTTTAAAAAGTCAATTTCTGCACTGGCAGAGTATTTTTCGAAACTGCTCCAAAAAGGCGTGTGAGCCAAGAGAACTACTGGATACTACTTCAGAATGGGAATAGTCTGTTAGCAATCCAATCCTGCACCGACTTTCAGAAAAAGAGGGGAAGGAAAAAAACACACATACAAGCTGAAATTCGCACTTTAGAGATGAAGGCTGTAAGATGGAGGAAACAGAAAAGAGACACACATACACAGAAAAAAACCCTCTTGTGAGAGCACCTAGAGGTCATTTCTCTTTTCCTCAGTAGATTTTAATTAGATTACGGGACAATGCAATATACTTTTTTCTTCTGTGCTAAAACTTAAATCAGAAAAATGATACCTATTCCCAAATGCTAAAAGCTATAAAAAAGCCACAGTCGAGTACATTAGGAAGTAAAAAAATTAAGTTCTGAGAAAAATCAAATCAACTCTGGGCTCCCAAAAACAAATGCTAATGGAACATTCCTAGTATATATTTTTGATTACATTAAGAACATTCCTACTTGCACAAGATAAGTGCAGATAAACCTTCCTAGTTCACTAAAGCATGAGAGGTGGAAGAACTGAAGCCCACAGAGTAGAAAAGCAACTCTAGATTTACTCTATATGCGTTACCTTAGGTATAAAGACAAAGGTAAACGACACTAGCTGTAAAAAGAGAAGTGGATTTTTAAAACATCGTTACCATTGAGATGGTATCAGTGCTCTCCCCTAAAAAAAGCAAGACTATTTGTAAGTACGATTTTTAACTGAATAGTGCTTTTTTAAATTTAAAATTCAGCACTTCATGAAATACCACGTATAGTCACCAATCCAGATTAAACAAATCTCAGACAGCTTTTTGTTAGGCCACTTTCAAAATCTACAGCCTCTGTAAAATGATTTCAGTTTTAATTACATTTAGAGTTATTTTCTTTTTCTCAAAAAAAAAAAAAAAAAGTGATACTGTGGTTACAAGAAAACAGCACTGCAATTACAATCTGCAAAAAAAAATTCGAAAACTTCTGGCACAAATTTACTGGTGCATGCAATGACTTAATTCAAATTTTATGTTGAATCCCTGATATTTGTGATTATTTTCTGATTTATTTAATTAATTAATTTTAACAGACAGTGGTGGCATTTCTCAGAATTGTGTGTGCGAAATCCACTACTCCATGTACAAAAAAAGACAAGGAATGAAGAGAGATAAGGAGTTACATATGCAGTTAGTCTAAAATACAGTTTTCCTAATCATGATATATTCTTTAAAGATGAGCCAGGCCCAACATTCAACTGACTGTGAAGCACAGGAATTTAATCCTCCATAGTATTTGAAATTTAATTACATCTGGAAAGTTTCTTGTGCCTACTATGCAAAATACAGGAAATTAAAATACTGAAATTAAGAACATGAGATTAAAGAATATTTTGTATGTTTAATGGAAGATCTTGATGTGAAAATCCAGCATGCTGCTTGTAATACTGAAATAATCTTTTCCTGCTGTAATATTGACATAGTCTTTTCCCACTGTAAGTGTTGATTTAAACTTATTTTGTTTTCATGCTATGTCGTAGGTCAGCTGAATGTCCATCAGCCCAAACCAATCTATTTGCTTTGGCAGCTCTGTACTTCCCTTCTCCCCCTGCAGAGCGTGGGTGGAACAAACTAGCGAGGCTTACCTGTGAAGCATATGCAAGGAGATGACAAGCTGAGGTTCACTAGTAGTCTGAGAACGGATGAGTTTGCTCTTCGTTTGGGCAGAAACGATAGTGCCATCAGACAAGGAAAACCGATAAACAGGACTGAACGCTAGTCCCTGCCTCAGCACTGCAAGCAAGCAAAACAACAGAATTAATTAATGAGAAACTGTACAGGCAGCTTAGTCACTCATGTTCTAAATCCATCAACACTCATGCCACAGACGCCGCGTGATTTTTCAGAAAACAAGAAGAATAATTTAGAAAATAAATAGAAGTGATGATGCATATAAAATAAAGGAACCCGCAGACTGCAGAGTGATCAAAGGAAGACTTATGAGGAGTGACAGCAATAATAGGGCAGATATTATGAAATACAAATTATTTCAGGAGTGGGTCAAGAAGTCCTTGATGTCCGTATCACTTTTCATCAAACGCGTGTCTAACTGCCTTTGTTGCTCATACATTTTTTCATCTGTATCACCTACATCATGATGATTAATATAAATGCCTTTAGTTTCTAGATCATCTTTTTCCATTAGTGTCTACCTTCTCCTCCTTATTGCCTGCTTAAATTACCTTATAACAGTTTCTCTCAATAATTCCTTAATTTAAATACGACATAAATCTCTTATATAGGAACAATTAGGAATAAGAACAGCTGGAATAAAAAAATTACTACTTTTTAAAGAACAAATACAAATATATGTATAGCTCAAACATATTATTGCTTTTTTTTTCAAACTNCCAATGGTATTACCTAAACTAAAACTGGGGCTGTGCTACCCTCCATTATTAGATAGGACTGCATCGCAGGTTTGGGGCTTATTTCACTGCACGTATCCTGCAGCCCTTAAGCTTTCAAGGTAAATCTGAACTTCACCAAATTAAGTTCTTCAACTCCTGTAACTCCCTGTGACATTTATTTCATTAAAATGGAAAATCACGCTAGGGAAAAGCACATTTTCACTAATTCCACTGTTGACACTTTGCCATCAGTGAAACAAGCCTCATCGTTTTCAAAGTTCAAAGGCTGTTACACTAGGATTGCAGGTATGGCAGGAGGCAAATGCTTTCCTTCAGAATGTTCGTTGAGTTGTTTAGGGAAAAAGTAGGAGTAAAGCACTACAAACACCTTTAATTTCCTATTTTTTCCATACAGACATTTTCTGTTGTGTATATATATATATATTAATTAATATTATCATCTGATCTTCATTTCATTACTTGCTGGTTTTCTTTTTATCTTTTTCTTTCTTTCTTTCTTTTTAATTATTCTTCCTATAACAATGAAATAACAGTTTTCCAAGTGTGGCTTTATTAAATAGCCTCTGCTACAGTGCTACCAGATTTTCAGACTTGCAGGACTGGTTGTGATTGCCTTCCTTCCCTGTCCCCCCACTGTTATATATTGTTCTGCAAGGTTTTAGGCAGTGAGAAAACAGGAAGCACAATTTAAACAACCAGAGAGGGTTTTCAGAGTAAAAATGTAAAGAAAAACAAAAACCTACAACTGTGAAACAATACAGAGCAAAATTTCACTGTTAGGTATGTCATTGTTTCAGTTTAACCTTTGGGCACCAGAAGGTCCAAAGCTCTTAACTTTAGCATATACCACATCAGGAAATTCCAGCACTCAATGCCAACAGGATACAAGTGAAATCTCTACTTAAATCATTTTCCAAGCTAATTCTTTAAGCAAACAAGAATGTTTCCGTATTCCTCTTGAGGAAATGCTATTTTTCTGACTGTTGCCAACAAAAACTTGCCACATATTTTGCCCTTTTAACTGAGAGTTAATTCAGAAGGTTTGTATTTTTTCTTGTTTACCAAGTTAATGCTGTTTTTTTTTTTTTTTCCCACTGTAACACTGAATTGCATGTAGGAGACTGCTACTTTATTTGCTTCTATTCCCAAACCATAATAAAAAACAAAGAGACACAAAATGCAAGGGGTTCCTCTGTCAGAGGCAAAGATGGTCCGGCCCAAAATATGCCTGATTTTTCTTCTTTATGCTACAGGGCAAGGAAAGGAAACACTTCTGCCATAATACATCTCTAGTGTTGGATCCTTTGCAGAAAGCAATTCCAGAGTTTTTCCCTCCTCCTCTAATCACTTACTCTCTCTCACTTTCAGAAAAACAGCCCCCTCACTTCAACCAACTTTATGGTTTATATGACTATATAGATAGTATATATCTATCTATCTAGTATATATCTATATAGAATATTTATATAGTCCTGCAATATAGTCCTTTCCTGCAAAATGATACCGTTAAAACCTCCAAACATATATTTTTATCAGTTCACATATAGCTGAGAGAGGAGGCTCTCAAACCTTAACACAGAGTGTAAGAGCTGCTAATTTGGTCAGGAATCCTTTGAAGAGGACTGAAGTAAGACATGGCTGGATGCCACAACAGAAACACCTAAATCACCTCTGTGCAGACAGATCCTTACCTGAAACTGCTCTCTAAATCCCTACGATGACTTTAACTGCATACTACCTCATTCAGCTCTGCCTGAAATCACAGTACACGGTTGTGAGCTTTTAGCATTTCTACTCTATACACCTCAACAGCTGTTGTATAAAATACCACTGTATTTTTGTGCCTACAAATTCCCAACGTTAAGATTTCTGGAATCATAGAACCATTAAGGTTGGAAAAGACCTCTAAGATCATCTAGTCCAGCCGTCAGCCCATCACCACAATACCCACTAAACCACGTGCCTAAGTGCCATATCTACGCATTCTTTCATGAAAGCAGAACATAGCAAAGAATATTTAACTAAAACTGCATGATTAAAGGGATGTATGCGCTTAAATGTGTATTCAGTGGAATCACTTGAGACTCCAATTACAATTTAGTTTCCAACACAGCACACCAGTTGTTTAATTGCCATTGACCATGGCAATGATTTGCTACGAACAACCTGTAAATCCGTTCTGCAAAGATGAACCAAAGACTGATGCTCCTTCACTGGAAATGTTCCAGTTATTCCCTATTGATTCTGAATGTACTCTCCAGTGGGTTTTAAGGAGTTATTTGGTTTTAGTAATTTTGATCTCTGTTATTAGAATTAGCAGTGACAGAACATTATGGAATAAAAAATTCCCACTAAGTCACTCCACCAGAGAAACCTCATGGGGAGCCTGGCACAATGCAGTACTCTCCTACAGCTTACCTTCCATAATCTTCCGTAACACTTATCAGCTAGACATAGTACAACAATGTAGAGTTCTCGATAGTATGAGTGCTGTATCTTTCATAATTCACAGTGGGTGTTTCT
>VXAV01008413.1:276280-302630 GCA_013399715.1 Alectura lathami | reverse complement strand
GTTTTTTTTTTTTTTTTTTTTTTTTTTTTTTTTTGCAGAGAAATGGAATACAGGTCAATGAGCTCAATGTGTTGAGATTCTGAAGAATACTGTGTAGTGGATGGGAAGACAACTTGCAGAAGTCTTGTTTTCTAAAATAACTGCAGAAACCGCAAGATTTAAAGCAACATCCAATATGGCATAGTTATAATAAGAAGGCTAAAACAAACAGGGAGAATGGTGCAAAGCCTCTCTAGAGAGAGCCATCAGTGTGTTAGGGAAATCAGTTTGAAAAAGTGACTGCCAGCAGCCCTTGATTGTTCCATGTAGACATAACAAAGAGAATGCAACCAATAGATACAAATGGCAAACAGCTTAAATTTAGAAAGTGCTAAAAATATGAAACCTAACCTTCCTGGTGATGCCTCTTGGCAAAAGATATTTCTCCCTCATGCTGTGAATGGAACCTCTGAATACATCTTCTCACCAAATCCTCCCAGCCAGGTTTCATAGCTGCTCGCATGCTACTTGTGTCCAGTGAAGTTATTTTGCCTGAGATTAGATAAAACATTTGTTACAGCAATTTCTCCTTTGAAGAAATAAACAGACAAACTAAAGATATAAAAAATTCCTCTTTCACAATACCTTGTAGATCCTGGCGAGTAGTAAAGCTCTCTGATGAAGGAAGAAGTGGCCTTTCCTTCATTGGAGCTCTTCTTGCAACACAAATCAAGCAAGACTGCAAATCTTAAAGAAAAAAAATGTTACTTCAGAAATTTGTATAGATAAGGAAGTTTTTGTTTCCAAAAAGAATTCAGAAGTATTTTTACAATGCTGTTTAATTATTTTTCAACCAAGAATAACACTGCATACCAATACAAGGATACATAGAATTCACTGATTTGACATCTTTATTATTTCCTACAATATTAAACATCACAGGAGAGCGTGTTTGTTTTCTTTGAAAGAAGAGAAATTATTCAAGGGCTCCACCATGGCCTGCAGTTATTGGCACATGTTTATGCTACCTGTAGCAGCTCAACTGCTTGAAGGATGAGTAATAAAAAGAATATACTGCATGCATAGAGAACACATTTCTTCCACACATTTCTTAAACATGCCTCAAATGTTTGCTGTCCCTGAGGAAGCAGCTTCAAAATAAACCATTTTTACTTATTTGAATGCTTAAAATACAATATGAGGAAATTTACCTGCTGAAGCAATAAATGGTAAAGGAAATAGTGAATCACAATAATCTTTGCATTCTGAGTACTCCACAAATTGCCAGTTTAAACTTTCTTCCCAGTAAGTGACATTCTTACAATTACAGAGGTATAAAACCAGGATCTCTTGATAAACCCAGTTACTCTTAAACAGTTATAACTGAACAAATTGGGTACATGTTAGTGTATACACTCATAATTCAAGACAAAAATAAACTTCTACAGTTAAATGAAAATGGGAACACTTACAGCGTTTCTACTTTTCAGGATTCAGAGGCCACTTTATCAACTGCATCAAAACTGCTGTCCTGTAACTATTAGAGATGGCATTGAAAGAGAAGGTACTAGCAAATATTGGAAGTGGTAATTACCTTCACCGTCCTCCTTGAAGGAATTTGGTTGAGAAACTGCAAAGCACTGCATAGTTTCATATTTCTGATGTGCTTCCTGGTTATCATGGCCTTCTTCAGAATCAGCAAGCGGTTTTACCAGCATCCGACAATTAAAGGTATGGCTATTACGCCTAGGAGTGTCACCAGACCAAGATCCCCCATTCACTGAGCAAAGGAAAGATCACATAGTGAGATAAACCTGGTAGCAGTACTTTCTACAGCTTATCCACAGGAAATTAATCAAGGTGCTTTGTAAACTGATCGGGAAACAAGCTGATTGAACAACAACAAACCATTTTTCATATGAGGACCCAAACCAGCACATAGCAAGGTAATTTACAAAATTCTCACATGTTAAAGCACTGCTGTCTAAGTTGTACAGCCATCATGTTCTTTTCAAGCAACTTCTAAAGGCAGCAGTAGAAAAGCAGAGTAAAATTCTAATTATTGGTGCAAGAAAAAGTGGTAGAGTACAGTGGAAATCCTACTGGGTAGATATGTTAACTTATGTGCCCGGAAGGAAAAAGACAGGATGTAGGATCTATCAAATTAAAAACTCATTAATACAAAAGAGGCAGCAACAATGTATAAAAATCTGTGTCCAGATTAGAAACAGAAGGAAAATAAACTCATATGCATTTTATAAAAACAGGAAGCAATGCAATCGGAAAGTATTGAAACACACAGTCCAAGCTACACTGGGAACGACTGAAGGGATGAGAATGATCTGGGTGCAGTGGTGCTGGATAAAACGAAACCTTTACACAGTGCTTAAGATAAGTAAAAAAGGAAACAAAATCCTGCCATGCACAAATATAGGTACTGGACAGCAGTCAGAGCA
Source organism: Alectura lathami (assembly GCA_013399715.1). Lineage (NCBI taxonomy): Eukaryota > Metazoa > Chordata > Aves > Galliformes > Megapodiidae > Alectura > Alectura lathami. The sequence continues at coordinate 300,195 of VXAV01008413.1, read as the reverse complement.
AATTAACGTAACACCACATAAAGAAATAGCAGGGTCATATTTAAAATACTCTTCACTTGCCCTCTTCAGTCACAAAATACAATAAAGGCAGTAATTTATGGGGCTCAGCCTTTAAAAGTGTTACATTTTCAATTCTTCAGGGGTTTATAAGTAAAGTCATAAAATGCTGAAGTGAATTACATGATACTTTTTCAACTGCTGTGAGCAAATGAAGAGTCCGGTATTGACTTCCCTTTCTTTGTACCTCCTCCAAAAAACAATGACGTTAAAATCAATATTAATATGTATGTAAAAATGGCTGCAACTAATAAAAACAGGTTTTGAAAGAGCAGCTTAAAGATTGGTGATACTAAACCCACTGAAATTAAAAAAAAAAAAAAATCTAACACGAGTTTTCTGATTTTGCAGAAGTCACCCCTCCTTTCTTTAGCAATTTTCAGAATATCTGCCTAGACAGAGAGCTGCCAGAGCTAAATGTTGTCTTTTAGCAGTTTGTTCTAAAGATCCATGTAAAATATTAGTTAACAAAGAAACCAGTTCTGAAAAGTGGAGGATGCTTTTGAGTAAAACATAAATCACTCCTACAAAAGATTTTTATATATACTTTACAAATAGCGTATAGTGTATATGGTGAAACCATAAGCAGCGGAAGGACATTAGCTAAAGTTATGGAAATGCTGATTTATGAAACCAAGTTAAATAAGTAAAGCTATGATAAAAGAAAAACATATATACCTAAAGATTTTGGCAGCAGGATTTTGACAAATTCATTGTGGTCCCCTACGTGCAGGATGCTATATATGCTTGTGTTCATCAGCTCTTCTTGGTTGTACCTTAGGTACTGCGTCACATTCTCCGAAACAAACACCACGTTACCTTCAGGGTTCACTACAAAGAAGAACCCATCCAGGGCCTGAGGGGAAAATGAAAAGATGGAGAGAGAGGAAGGGGTGGAGGGGAGAAAGAGAGAGAGAGAGGAACACAATAGCAATCAGATTAACAAAAAGATATTCAGAAAATAAGTACTTCCTTCAGAAGACATATCTGAATCCTGCATCCGTCCCAGTTCTTAAGCTCTTGTCATAACGAAGTACACAGTTCACATTGAGCACCTCATCTTACTTATAGCAAACCTGTTTAAAAGCACCAAAGGATGCACACCTTGTTATATAATGAAATTCACACAAGAGACGAAAAACAACATGAAACAACGAAAACACGAAAACAACACGAAACCCCAATCAAACAAGACAAAACAAAACCAAAGGGAAGATGCTGCTACCTAGCTGTCTGCCTGTGAAGTAGAAAGGTTGGACAAGAAGCCAGTTCTGCCAAACCTAGAGCCTGCTCACTCCTCCTCTCAGCACAGGAAGACTGATGCTAAAGCCCAGGACAACACTGTAGGACTTGCTGACACAAAGGCAGCAAGAAAAGGCTCTCTTGACATCCCCAGCAAGGCATCTTCAGAGCAGCAAGCCCTATGCAGCCAGGAACGTGAGAACCACAGAGTTAAAAAGGAAGGGAGAGGGAGGCCAGCCTGCCCTGCAGACGAGAGCAGGCAGTGGAGTGAAGAGAGAATCCTGCAGCTGTAGTCCCTGCTCCCAAGGCTGTTTTCATTTTCTTATTTGACACCAGTTTAATTTCATCTGTTCATCTCAGCTCCATGCTCTTCCAAAGGACTTACACTTCTGAGAAGAAGTGTCTAAATCAGGCATTTCTTAAATTATGCTAATGGTTTTCTCTCTTATCTCTTGTGACAGTGACAACCTGGCTAAAGGATTTTCCCACAGATACCTGCTGTGTGCTATCTGAAACCTAACCCAGATATTTCTTCACTCCTACCTGATCAGGATAAAGTAAAAATTTGAATATCAGGAAAACCTTCTCAAGGAAACTTTCTTTTTCTTAAGATGCAAGCATGATTGTGCAAGCTAGAAACATTTCAGAGTACATCCCTCTGACCGTATGTCATACAAGCAGATAAGGGGGATTTAAACTTAAAGCACCAAAGCTTTGATGTAAGCATTCAATCAACAGTTAACCCCTGCAGCTTTGCCTGATTTATTCACCTCTCTAAAGGGTGAAATCACTGAAAGAGTTGTTAGTTCACATTTCAATCTCAATCCAGAAAATACTACATTGCATCTCCGGGGACAGAAGCAAATCAGAAAAACTGGTAAACAGCGATTTATCAGATTTCAAAGCAAGGGGAGCCATACTAAACCTGAACTCAGCTCACTGAAAAACAATCTGACAAGGAGAAGTTTCCACAGCAAGTGTACACAGGCACGTGGTATTTTCTGATGTGACCGAACTCGCATACGATACAACTTCCATGTTGGTGTTAACAGGCAGTTCTCAAGTTCTCAGGCTACAGATACCTCTTAAAAACACTGCAGGCTGCGGAGCAGTTAGCTGATCCAGACAGTGCAAAAGAGGAGGCCAAGGAGAGATTGTATTTCTGTCCTCAGCCACCTACCAGAGGGACAAAAAGAAGAGAGCCAGGCTCTGCTCACTGGCTCACAGGGGAAGGACAAGACACAAGAGCCACAGGCTGCAACACAGGGATCTTCATGGAGATACAAGTAAAACGAATCACCATGAAGGTGGTCAGATACGGGAAGGGGCTGCCCAAAGTGGCTGCAAGCCCTCTTTCCCCAGAGACATCTGCCCTTTGCCACCTGCTCCAGCTGGGACCCCGCAAACCCCAAGGTCCCCCCAGCTAAATCAGGCATCGATTCTGTTCACAGGGATAGCAAAAGCACAGCAGATGGGCAGAGTGCCTGAATTCATGGCCAGAGCCAAATGCTCTGTTGGTCCTGTTGTTAAACTCAAAATGAATAAATGCAAAGTATACACTTTTCTTCTAAATGAAGATAATCAAGGTGTTTTTTCTTCTGTTAATTGTCACAAATTCTAACCTCTGACTTGGCTTTTTTTGTTGTTGTTTTATTTCTGAGTGTTCATGGTTCCTCCTGCTAATTCACTTTCTGTAGCAAGCTCCCTCCTTTTCATGTGCTTTCTTAATATCCATGCCATTTTCCCGCTGCCTAGTATTTGGTTTAACTAATAATGATTTTCAAGATTGAGGCTCTCATGTTATTTTCTGTCAGCATCTCTGCTATGGATTAGTGTCTTCAACTGCAGTTCACCACTGCCTGAATGAAGCCAAGGGAAGCACAACCTCTTTGGTTTAGTCACCTCCACAGCATGACAACACCCTCTCTTAGCAGTGTTTCAGAGGAAATAAAGAGCTGGACCGGGGAGCTGAGTGGGCCAAAAACTAAAGAAAGAACAAAAAAATTAGATGCTGGCCACATCAGTCCCCTGCACCATCCCACCGTGAAACCACAGGGCTTTTAGAGATGGCAGGAGGGTGTGGGTTTGGCTGAACCGTTCTGTTTGGCTGCAGTCCACCCTTACATCAATTAAAAGCGATTGCAAAACCAAAGCCAGAGCAGATGTTTACCGCAGTCCTAAGAAGACTTTCAAAGGCAGAGAGGGCAAGCAAGCGATTATTAGTTACTGGCATCCCGCAACAATTCTCAGTTTTCCCTGCTGTTTCCTCCTACAGCAACTTCTTTGCCAAGGAAGTGCTCCAGGCTGCTTCCTCACAGCTGCTGCTTGGGCTGGCTGCAGAAGTGGTCATCTGAGCCCTGAGCAACACAGGCAGGGGCCTTACGGGCCAGTCTCCCATTTCTTTCAATGCAGAGGCAAAAGCCATCACAAAACAACCTTTTAGGTAAGCAGCAGCCTTTTGAGCAAGTTAATGCACCAAGCCACTTAAATCTTTTCAAAGCTTCCACTTTTGCAAAGATTTCTTAATTTATGTTCTGAGATGTATTCCACCACAACAAACAACTAGAACAATAACGATGGCCAGCGCATTTTTCTTTAGAGCTGTTGGTACAACGGGGGAACAAATAATGGGCAACATGCTGGAAGATAAAACAAGAACAGATATTTTAGATGATATACTGGAACAGAAAATAAATTTGTGTTCTTTTTGAGCTCTTGCCAGCTCTCTCTTGACTATATTTTACACTCCCTCCAAATCTACTTTTCTGCTTTAACCAAGAAACATGTTAAAATATTCCTCAGAGGCAGCTGCATGATGAATTTTGCTCACTTTCTTCAGCTGGAAACACTCACTAGTTTTCTTCTTTAATAAAAGCAGACAATTATGTTTCTAAACCAAATGAAGTCAGAAAGTGTTCATCAGCATTGCCATTTTTATTACTATTTGGCAATGGAAAAAGAGTAGATTTTTGAAGAGGCTGTATAAAGGGGTTTTCTAAAGATGAAGTAACTTAATTGCGTTTCCTTAAAGAGATAAAGACACAAAAAGTATCAGCAGTCTTTTCACAGCAAACGTGTAACAACTTCCAGTCCCTTTAAGTTTCTTATTGCAAGAGGAACACAGTTTATTAATTTAGCTCCACAATCTTTCATTGTTAATAAGCAATGGCTTTACTTTGAAGGAAAAATAAATTAAACGGAATAAATGAACATACCGGTGATTTATGTGTGATGTTTGCTACAGTAGCCAATCATCTAAGACAAGCTAAGAAAAATAATCTTATCCTTATGTTCCCTGAAACTAAAACAAGTCCTTACAACTAAATTAACAGGAACTTAAAGAAATTCTAACATAGCAGTGTAAGAGATGGATGTTTAACACTGATAGCAAAAGCAACAACATTCAATTCAGTCAGCACGTACAACATATATTAAATCAATTGATTTGTTACTCCAGCTTTTCAGAGCACAATGTTTTCACTACAGCCTTTTGTTCAGCAGTATGACTTGGGAGCCTTTATTTCATACGTAGTAAGGAAAACTATGTTTTCCTCAAACAAACCATGAAAAATAATGCAAATACTTAAAACTGATGCGACATGCATCTTGCTACTGCAGCATTCAGAAATGACAGAATAATTACATTTCAGCCAAAGTTGGTTCCCTTAGCTAGATTCAGAGTTTGCGTTTCATTTTATCTGAGGTAACATTTATTCCTCCTTACAGATAAAACCCACAGTCAGAACAGAAATAGACAGTTTGCAAGTGAACTTATGCAGATAAAGCAGCAGCACCAAATGACAGTAGCATACGACATTAGGATCCCAGATAATACACCTACATGACATTACTGCATTTAGAAGCCAGGTTTTAACCATGCAGCCTTTTCAGATATCAAATTAACAGCCAGAATCAGGCAGAAATCTTAACTAAACAAACAGAACTACATATCCTGAAAAGCTCTCCTAGATTACTTTCATATTCTAGAGGGAAAAGAGTAAAGCTGGAAATGCTGAAATGATAAATCATTAAAACTGTACAGCAGTGGCACGCAATGTTAAAAGAAGTATTATTCATGTGTGTACTACTGTATCTGTCAGTCAAAGTACAGCAGCCCCTCCAAATCTGTCACAGTTTAGCACAAACAAAACATGCACAAATAGACACCCAAAACTGTAATAAAGCCGCTCTTTCTCTGTCCCTCCCCACCTCAGGTTAAAGACAGTTTCAACACCAACCCCAACAGAAATGCATTGCCTGCTCATAAATCCCATAATCCTAAACAGCAAGGGTGGCTTGCATCGCTTGACCATTCTTTTACGGCAACCTCCAGCTGCACTTTTTCACTTCATTTTACACTGCTCTTCCTCCAAGGGGGTGCAGAACTGGCTTAAATAAAGGAATTTTGAGCTCTTCACCTCAAGCATCATTGGTCCAAGCGCATCCTTGTCAATGACACTCTGACCCGTAGATGATACATCTGCTTTTTGCACTTCATCTTCATTAGCTGCTGCTGCTTTTTCTGCAATGAAGAAAACTATGTATTAAATGACAGAGCAGAGCTCATCAAGTGACACAGTAAGAGATTAGAGTATCAAGACTAGCTGTGAAAACAGTTACAGTGCAACAATACTGAAAACGAGTTTGAATAACCTCCCATAACAATTCAACAGAAACACGACTGGCATATTTGCTTCTCAGTTGTGAAGTCTGAAGACACAAATGAAATCATTTCTGCTTTTTTCTCTGCTAGACATTTTAGACATTTTAGATGAAGGTGCAGCGAGTAGCAGCCAGCAAAACAAGGTGTTTTAAGAGACTGATCCAACAGAGTATGCAGAGCTCACGGCTGCACAACTTTTCCATGATCACCGTATTTAGAAGGAGAAACACAAGCCTGCAATACGCTGTTTCAGTGCTGTGAAACAGTGGACTCCTTTCTGTTCCCAAGCCTCTGACCACACTTTTACTATCACATTGTTTTCACACTGCCTGATTTTCCAGTATGTTTTTAGAAGTACATACAATTTCAAGTGCTGTGCTTGAAAATCACAAGCAAGAATGATTTAAGGTTTCTGGAGTATAATGTCACATAGCACAGTAAGCAAAATCCAGTATCACAGATCATACCCAGCTCCAAATGTAAGGGACATTCACACATACTGGAACCTTCAAATCAAGAAGCTTTCTAATTCCTAGAAGGTAATGGTCTGTATTATTTTTTTTCTATTCTAAGAATGATATCAATTCAGGGAGAAATAATAAAACTAATGATAACGCTATGCAAAATACATGCCCTACATTTTAAGTTAATGAAATGAGTAATTTTTTCTTTCTAGTTCTATACACAGAACAACATTCTTTTATTGTTTTTCAAGTAACTACGTAAAAGTTAGGGTTATGCTGCAATCTAGAACAACAAATCATTAAAGATTTTTAAATTTTGAATATTATGCAATAGATTATTATACTTAACATGAAATCCCATGGAAATTACCATAACAAGAATTTATTCCTTCTACAATGATAAATCATTGACTAAACGACTGAACAAATGAAGACCCATTGCAGGAATTACTGAAAGTACCATGTGCAGATGGACCAACGTGCCCTTGCAAAGTCACTCTTAGTGAAAATCAAAGCACTGGTCATACAAATTAAAATGGATCCAAACGTACAGCATCTCCCACTGTCTGCAGATCTGCAAGAATGCAGCAAAATTTCCTCTGAGCTCTCTCCCTGGCAGAGGTTATAAGGTCAGTGTGATTACACAGTGCTCAGACAGAAAGCAAAGGAACTGCTTCTGAGAACCCCTGGATGTCTTCCTATCAAGGATCACCTGCTGGCAGCGGGGCTTGGGTCACTCGGACCATCTTATCCTGGATCTCTGACGTTTCTTGCTTTCATGAGAAAAGAGTCAGGAAAATCTTAGCTTTTTTATGATGTGTTCACACACAATATGATATTGTCGTGAATAATGAGGAAACAAGTGTTCTGAAGAGGGACTGTTAAAGGCTATCGGATAGTTTAAACCATTTAGATTAGAATAATCTGATAGAAATAAACACTATAAATAACTATAACCCCTTCTTCTGCCACTTTAACTCACCAGGACCTGTGTTTCTGGTTTGGACTGTGGACTGCAGTGCGCCTTTTTTTGTCCCCTCTCTTTTCTTTGTCTTTTGGCAAAAGGCAGAGATTAGGTGCAAGGAAAAAAACTGAACAGTCCTTCACGCATTACACTATAGCAGAGTTGGTACCACATGGCAGTACAGTACTCAAAACATATTCTAAAATTTGTAAACGAATTCTGAAAGATTCTAAAAATAGGGTCGAGCTTTTAATAAAGTCAGCAATGATACTTGTTTCCCATCTGTTCCTAGTATCATAAAGCGATCCCTGGTTTCACACTGCAAAATACTATAATGGATACGGATACCATCTCCCCGCTTTCATCACCTCACGGCTGCAGCCTCTGACAGCATCTTGGCTACCAGGGAGCGCAGGATTATCCTGCACGCACTGCGACCGCAGGGACTGCAGATGTGGCACACCAATGTCGTGCGAGCGCGTTCACCACGTGGCACATCCTGGCTTTATGGATTTGCAAAGGCTACTTTTACTGATTCTTTTTCAGATCGTACAAAAGATTTGCTGAAGACTTGTTGCCACTGGTCCAACCACAGAGTTCAGACAAATCGCCAACAACATATCTATATACATATAGAAAAAATCTCTCTGTAAAAACAACTATTCTCTTCTACACAGATAGGAAACGCTTTAAATAAAAAAAAGGTTTTAGTGACTGTCATGGTAACTAACACAGAAACTGCAGCACCATATCAGAGCGAGGACCCACTAAGCCTCATAGCCAGTCCCTGACAGTGGCTGCTTTCCCCTCCAGTTCCTGTTTCTCTGCTTTGACCCTTGGATCCCCAACCACTTCTGTTCCATCGCCAGCTGTCCCTCAAAGCCATTCCACTTCCCCATTCCCTTTTCCCTTAGCCAGCCTTGTCCACAGAGGGCCCAACCCTAAAGGATCAATAAACAAACACCTTGCTAGAGGAAAATCTAACAAATGGAGGCAATACGAAGATGCTGTTTAGCCATCACCTACCTACCAGTGATGGTGACAACATCCACCCCGCTCCACACATTGACATTTGCTTAGGCGCTACACAGAGTATCATAAATCACAAGTGCTCCCAAATGATGGGCTTTATAATTGGATCTGTAACTTAATTGTGTAAGAAGTTCAGTGGCCAGAGAGCTTCGAATAGGCTATGCGTTCAGGCTGCAGGCCCCCGTACATTTATTTAAGCAGCACTGTACAGGAAACCACGGCCTCAGACAGCCTCATAAAAGCAGGTCCAGCGGTAAGTTATGTTGATGTTATGAACTGCAGCTACTGACAATGCTCAGCAGTGCAGTAAATTACCTAGTTGCAACCAAACTACAAAGCCCCCCCCCGAAGCCATGGTCAGCACACATAGGAACAGTGTGTGCAAAGGCCGTTGGCAGCATGGTCCTGGCTGTAGAGACCTTGAAATGCCGATTGATCCAGCACGTGGGGCTAACTAGAAACAAGAATTTGCTGCAGGAAGGTTGGGAAAAAACAACTGATGCATGAATTTTTAGCGCTGACAACACTCATGTATTTAGTCACAAGTTTTTATTTTTTGTTTATATTAACATTCCCAGCTTCTGGAGCTAGGCAGTGGTGCAAAAATGTAAAGTTTGCTTTTCCTCTTTTCACTTCTTCCATCTTTTTTAGGTTCACTGGGGGGCCTACAAACACATCGAGAGCACAGAGAGTTTATTATTTCTGAACTAGAGGAATGATTGCTGAATGCTAGGGGTCAGAAGAAGAGTTGCAGAGGCTCTCGGAAGCCTTTTTCCAGCCCCATGGGGACCAGTGGCAATAACCACAGCCGCCAGATTTTTCCTTTGCAGCCACAGAACATGGGGAGCGGGAGGGACTTCCCTGATCTGGCATCAGTCGGCCGTTCCCCAACAGCTCCATCCCTGTTGCAAACCACTGGGAAAACATTGGTGGGTGTTGCCTGAGCAAGGCAGCACTGAGCAGAGATTCAGCAGCATCCATGTGACAGCGGAGAGGGAATATCAGTTGGAAACGGGTCCCATCCTTATGCGTGTGGCTACGAAGAATCAAGTGTGCCTTATCTAAATTACAATGGAATAAACTCCACACGCATGAAATAATTATTAGCTCCGCTCAATTAACAGTTTAGCCTAGAGAGCCAAAAAAAATTAAATAAAATAGAAGTATCCTTGAGAGAGATAGTACAAAGAATATATACATCCAGTTATGTAGCATTGTAGTGATGTGTGTAATTTAGACTTTAAACTGTGGATACATTTACAATTGTATAAGCAGTAATATATTAAAACACACATTAACATTTTCAGTTGGGTATTTTCCTCATACATACTTTTCTACGTTAATCTGCAGAATTAAAAGGAAAAACAAAAAAAAAACCTTCACAAACGTTTTCTGTAAAATTTACCAGTGGGAAAGCCTCAAGCTTAATTTGAAGCTCCTTCCAGATTCTGAAAGCAAACCTTTGTGAAATTGTATTGGTCTAACAGAAATTCCAAAATCAGTGAAAGAGAAGCCAAAAGCAATAGCTCGAAGTCTCCTGCTACATTTAAAGCAAGGAAGCCTTCCTGCCTTTCTGTCCTTCGGCTGCCTCCCAGCTCAGGCTCTCGGCTCTCGCTGGGCTCCTGAGAGCAGGCTCAGAAGTGCCGCTGACGGCCATCACCTCCTCTTGGTTGGGTTTCAAACCTTCCTTTCCTACAGGTGGGCAGGCAGGGATGGAGGGACTACCAAAAAAGCTCTCTTTGTCCCTACCATGCTCTACTCCACATCCGTAATGAAACCAGCTACAGAAATATTTTCCCCTTAATGCTCTCTACAAAATCAAATGTATTTTCAAAGTAAAGAACAAAACTCTCTGAAGAACAGTCCCTCTTTAGGGTCTGTGAAAAGATGAAGCGTACTGTGACAGAGAAAATTTGCATCACCTCATATTTGTCATTGGTGAAACACTTTGGGTTCTTCACAGAACAAGAAGAGCAAAAGAGAAACATCAGTGAAACACTGAGGAGGGTAGGACCCGTGTTCTAAAAAATGCTGAGGAAAGAGGTCAAGGGAAAAAACTTGAGCAGCAGAAGCAAATTTATTATCCAATACTGTTTAAAACAGATTTTCTTAGATGCACTATATAACTCATGTTCTTCACACTTTTCTGGAATTGCTAATGAAATGTCATACCCATCTAAAATCATATAACTTCATTTTATAGTAATAGGTAAAAAGTATAAGCAAAGGGATTTATTATAAGGGATACCAGAAAGTTCAGTTCTGCACATTAGAATAATCACATGAAAGGAGAAAGAGCCTTATAATATACAATAGTGACAGCAACATCACTTAAAAGTGACTGTAAAAGTCATATAATGTTTAAACATGCAATTAAATTTTACAATGCAAGTGTTTGGAAAACAATTCATCTTCTCAATTTTTTGTAGGCATCACCCAACTACTTTTGCCTTGCTTCATTCATATTCGTGAGTGTGTTCACCCTGTGTGATCCTCGTGACCTCTCCTGAATTGCTGCACAAAAGTAAAATGCAAACAATCAAGGAAACAGTGAAAGCATCTAAGTGGCCACAGGCAAAGCCAGATGCAAGATTAGAAAGTAATGTTAATAGAAAGAATAATACTCAGCAAACTGCTATGTTTTAGTTGGCATTACCCATGTAAATAATAGATTTAAGTAATGTCTATGATGATCGCTAGGTATTAATATTGACTGTGGTGGTGCACAGGAGGTTTTCCACAGGCTACACAAAAGTGGAAAAAAGAAAGAAAAAGCAAGCTCGTATGTGGCAACGTGAGCATTTATGCATCACAGGACGTGACGAGCCCAGCAGTGATGGACGTGTGGGCTGTCCCGATGCCTGGCTGACCGCAGGGAGAGCTGCGGTGCCTCAGAGCCGTGTGGCTCCGGCCCGGGGCTCGGCGAGCGTTCAGTGCCGTGCACACACATGCCTGTCAGCCGGCTCCCGTTGCCTCAGCACAAGCTGTTTTTTCTCCCTGAAACCACACAATTTCTCAAAAGACCAGTGTCTAAGAAACAGCAGCTATTTCAGTAATCAATTTTAAGACCAGCTTATCCCATGCCTATGAATAAAGTTAGCTGCTATTTTTGGGTGGTGATTATGCAGTGAGGCTGCTCTTCCATCACACAGCGTCCATCTGTCCGGAGCAGAGCAGCCATCAGGCTCCTGAATACATTTTTCACTCAGAAAGTATAGATCAAGTCTTATGGGAAAAACTGTGCAACATCTCAGGAAGGTTTCAGGAGGTAAAACAAGGGAGAATTATGCATCTGCACTGAACTAAAATTAGAAAAGCTGCCATATGGCTCTGCGAAGCCAGCAGCACGTTCTTATTCATTAGGAAGCATTCTGCTAACATAAAAACACAAGGCCTTCCTGTGCTCTCCAAATGTGTTTATCTTTTCAACATTAATGCACGATATATCATCAGGCTGCTGAAATCTCCTGCAGTGCATATTAAAAAAGCACAGCTGCACTTTTTCTCAGCGCGTTTATTCAGCGTGAGTCGGTTCCGAGCCGGGCTGGGCGCAGCGCCCCGCCACACAACCCTCCTGTTACAGGGGGCTCAGTTTCCCTGCGGGTGGAAAGGGTTCGGCCTGGCCCCAGCACCGCTCAGCACACCCTCGGGGTTCAGCTTCAAGCTTCCTCCTGCTGGTGAAAGTGTGCTTACGTGGCAGCTGATCCCGTGGGTTGAGCTGAGAGACGCTGGGAAGCTGTGAGCCCAGGGACTTGGCTCAGGAGAACGAGAGCTTACAGCAGGATGAGGGGTTTTCAGCAGACACCTGTCCCACCTTCCTGCTTGCTTCAGCTGGGACAGAGCTGATTTTCTGGTGTGATGCTGTGTTTTGGCTTTGGGAGAGCAACAATGCTGATAACACACCAATGTTTCAGTGGTTGCTGAGCCAAGGACATTTCAGTTTCTCAGCTTCTCCTACTGTCCTGCCAGTAAGGAGGTCCAAGGGGGCACAAGGAGCTGGGAGGGGCCAGAACCAGGACAGCTGACCTAAACTGGCCAAATGAACATTCCATACCAGGTGGAATAATGTGGAACTACAAAAATGGGAGGAGTTGGCCACAGGGGCAGCTGCTCCTCAGAGACTGGCTGGCCATTGGTCATGGTGAGCAATTGCGTTGTGCATCACTTGTTTTGTAAAAATATATATAGAGAGAATTATAATTACTGTTATCTCTCTCTTCCTCTTCTGTCTTAGTAAACAGTTTATAACTCAATTCAATGAGTTCTACTTTGTTTACTGATTTTCTCCCCATTCCACTGGGAGGGATGGGAGTGAGTGAAAGGCTGTGTGTTGCTGAGCTGCCTGCCGGGTTAAACCACAACATTGCTGTAAGGAAGCATCAGGATCTACTACAAGCTTCGTATGCTCATACACCTATCAAATACAGATGCACATTTATGGAGCTTTTTGGGCAGCCCGTACGTAGCAGTTCCTCAAACACTAAAGGTAAAATAAGCACCGAAAAACAATTATGGATTTAGGAGTAGAAACAAACAACTAATTACACATAAAATTAGTCAATTTACTTTCTGTTAATAATGTTGACCTTTCTATATCATCTTTTTGTTCCAGTCAGCATTTTTTCTCCCTATACTATTTCCGTTAGAAGTGTTGTCTATGAAATAATCCCCCCAGTTCAGTTAAACTGGAACAGATTCAGGACACGAAGGATAAAAATAATGAAATTCAACCCACCAAGAATAATATTTAACTACAGGACAGAGAGAAGACTAGTACCTCTGTATGTGCTTTTGCAAACTACTTTTACATGTATTTTACTACAGCTTTTTTTTCTTTTCTTCTCTTTCCCATTTTCATTTTGCCTTCTTCTTTTTCAACCATTGCACCTACAATCTTTCTTCTCTCTCATGATTACAAAACTTAATGGTCTACTTGAAAATACTTGAAGCTGAGCTTGCAATCTGAAGAAAAGAAAACTGCAATTTGAAGAAAAGGAAAACAAACCCAGAAAACTTCCTGCAGTTCCAGGCGTTAGCTAACAAGCGTGCCTTCACACTGTGCCCACCTGCCAGGGCCGGAGGCAAGGCGGCAGCCCCTGGCCCTGCAGCTGCCTGCCTGCATGGTCAGGACATTGCTCAGTTCAGAGCACTGAGCCCGAGTCTCATCTCTGTAAGTACACTTAAATACCCTCTCTGAAGGTTGCTAACTGCTGGATTTAACAGCAAATGCTAAAAAGTGAGAACAATTTTTACAAAAGTAACATTATTTGCAGAAATATGCACCTACCATTCCCATATTTCTCTACTGTTTAATACAGCAGCAGGAATTACTCAACCCTGGAGGCCACTGCTTCCTGTTAAGTGCTGCTAGAACTGGGAAATGAAGTAAAACCCAGGATTACAACCTACTTGCTGCTGCTTAAAACAGAGTCAAAGAATAAACTGTTCCCTGCTGAGAATATTTCTAGTGTTTTTATCTATCAGTAAAGACAGAGAAGGACAAGTGTCACCCCACTGTTTCAGTGAAATTTAAACCAAGCATTAAAGCAGCCCTGGATCCAGAAACTATTTCTCACCCAATACCTCTTTTTTTTTTTTTTTAAAAACTGTGATGCTGCTTCAAACTACCACACTGTGAGTGGTAAGTTGTTTTCCCTTGAATGTGGAATTAAGCTTCATCACAACCTTAATCTGGACCTACAGCAACATTGACCTTTTCCACTAAACTTTCAAAAAAACAAAAGTGGAAAGGAATACATCAGGATGTAGCTTTACTACTGCAGAATTTTCTGACAGTTCTTAGCTTACTGAAATATTTGAGTATTTTCAACATACGCTTTGAAAGCAAGTGAAGCATACAAAAAGGTGTGTGCTTCACTTGCAAACCAACAAATCAAGTATGTATGTGTGCGTATATTCCTGTTTTTAAGCAGCATTCTTTCTCTCTCTTTTCTCTAGAAAGGCCACCAGTGCTATCCTTCCAGTGTGTACCAACTGTCTAGAGGAAGAGCACAAACAACAAGGAGACTTACTCCTTCTTATTACTTACTTATTATATTACTTATTACTCCTTACTGCTCAGGAGACTTCCCTATCAAAAGGCCAAAATACAGGTTAGTACTGTGGATTTAAAACTTATACTGGCTTAAAACGCTGTTTAAAATATTCTTTTCCCTGCCCTTACACTTCCTAGGAACGTGAAGTAACTGGTACAGTTACTGCAAATCCCTGACTGCTTGTGGTGCAGTTTAGAATATTTTAGAAGTGCCTAGAACACAGTACTTGGACAACTAAGGAGCACCCACTGTAGATCAAGTACATTGGCCATCAGTGCCTTACACAAAAATTCCCTCACTTCATTCAGTCACTGGTAAATAACTCTGGAATCAGATAAGCAGATTCAAATACATGCAGCTGCAGTTGTATACACACACACATAGATATATTCAGGAAGTAGTTTAGTCTCTGCTGGTATTCTGGTACTTCAAAGCACTCACCTAAGCTACTCACCTGTACATACCAACAAATGCTGTGCATCCATCAATGCTGACTTGAAATCTGTTACATTAGTATGGCTGCATTCCAACAGAAAGGGCCAACCCAACTGACCTCTGCACTGACATATTAGATACAAGTACTTGGCATCACTCAGTTTAACAGAGTAATTATTTTCTTTGGTATGTACTGAATTGGGACAGAAAATGTTACTGTAGTTTTTGGCATTTTCAATTTTGTAAGTGTTAGATATTTACTTAATGAGTAACCTCATCTTGTTTTGATAATTCATCTCTAAAAACAGTATTCATATGAATATCTAAATAGTTGGAGCCCAATGTTCTTTAACATTTTGGCTGAGCTGATGCTTTGAAAGACAAGAAATATGGCAGGATCTGATAATTTTGTTCAAAACAGCTCCACTGCTGCTTCAGAAACAATACATTGCTTTCACAAAAGTTAACAGCTCTCCAAAGCATGAAAACCCCAGGCGAGAAAATAGAGATTGAAGGGTTAACACTAGAATCTGCAGATATAATTGCCAAGCTAATTAAACCTATTGGTTTCCAAAACTTAGGCCAAAATAACATACTGGAATATTAATCTAGCCAGACGCCATTTCTTGAAGCCTTATTCCTACGTACTCAACCAACTGCTAAAAGGAACCAGATGACTCCCTTTTTTGAATGCCACATCACCACGATTACAAAAGATCTTTATTTTAGGATGCTGATGATAAATCTTTGTGACATACCAGATCATTTGCAACAATATGCAAAGAGCTTTTTGCTTTTATAAACTGCCATAGACGACAGCAAAAGTTTTCAAGAGCCCCAATATGGCACACCAAAAAGAAATACGAGGGATCATGGGCTGGCTCCCTGCAATCTTCATGAAGGAAAAAGTTTCCATAATGAAGTGTAGGCCAAAATGGAGCACAGATAATTGAAGACAGCTAAGGAAGAACAGAAACAAGTTTAATTGAATGTGCCCATGCTAACACAGAGAACAGGGCTCATACTGCTTCTAATAGTCCAGATTATAGGAGATAAATCTTCTGTGAAAAAGCTCTAAATCATTAACGACAAGTAAAGTTTTCTCCCTGTGATAGCTCAGTGTTCAGAAATAGACCTGGGGCCCCCCTTCTTGCTTGTCTTACCCACCAGCACAGGCCTGAGACAAATGTCTAATTTAAGTGAATTTAGAAACAGAAATGTTGCTATTACTGCTAGGAAAACAGAAGGAAAAATGAAAGCTTCCTAAAAGAACCTCCTTACTTCTGCATGACAGTTACTTAACGAATATTGTAAATCTAAATTCTTTATGAAATTGTGTTTAAGATTCATTTTGTGTATTTCAACAGCGGCTACGTTGCTTCAAGCACGCTATTGGCATAGTTTTGATTGGAGTAGAGTTAAATTTCTTCACAGAGTCTCGCAAGATTCTGTGTTTTGGATTTTTGATGACAATAGCAGTGATAACACACCGATGCTTAGTTGTTGCTGAGCAGTGCTGTACACAGCCAAGGACGTTTCAGCTTCTCACACTGCCCTGTCGGCAAGAAGCTGGGGGGGCACAAGGAACTGGGAGGGGACAGGACCAGGACAGCTGACCACACTGGCCAAAGGGATATCCCGTGCCAAATAGTATCATGCTCTGCAATAAAAGCTGGGGTACAGAAGGAGGAAGGGGGGATGTTTGGAGCGATGTCCCAAGAAGACAAATGCATGATGAGCCCTACTTTCCTGGGAATGGCTGAACATCTGGCTGTCCATGGGAAGTAGCGAGGTGAATTCCTTTTTTGCTTTGCTTGCATGCATGGCTTTTGCTTTTCCGAGTAAACCAGCTTTGTCTCAACCCTTGAGTTCCTGCACTTTGAACTTTCTGATTCTCTCCCCTATTCCACCTGGGGAGAATAAGTGAGCAGCTGTGTGCTGCCTGCTGGGGTTAAACCATGACAGTCAGGACAGATGCTAAATGACTACTAACTTAATACTGTGTAAGATATTCTCTAAAATGAAAAGATTTTATTTCATCACCCTAGAAAAGTTTGGCTTATCTGGTTGCTAAGATTTACATCCAGACAAAGTCACTTTTAATCTCAGTGAATGTTCAATTTACATTAATTTGTTCTGTCAGATTTTAAAATGCCTGCTAATAGAACTGATAGGTACAAATGGTGTCCCTTCAATAGACTGAACCCTTCTTACAACGTAATTAATTAGGCGTTATCATTTCTTCTTCTCTACTTCAGAGACATGAAGAAGGGATTAGCTCCCAGACTCAAATGGCACTATAATTCGGTAAATTAATTCATAAACAGAAAAATAGAAACAAACAGTATTGCTTTCTCTATTTTCTTAGCACGCTGAACAGAGGTGGCATTAACCAGGAAATGCTGCAGAGTAAGGCCTCACTCCAGCCATGCCGCTCTCTGGCACCAAGGCTAGTACTGCTGATCTACAGCAAAGCCTGTGTATCTGATAAGGAGTCCAGTAATCCAGAAACTATTCCTCAAGTCAGCAATTTACTTATTCTCTTGCAAAAGAAAACTCGGGTGGCTGCTCCTCACTTCACTCATCTGAGCACCAACAGGTGAGCCCTATCAAATAACAAATCTTACTTCCACAGGACTCTGGGCCTGCCTCAGCTTAAACATAAAGGGATGCTGGTTTTTGATCTATGAATGTAAATTCTAAGCCCTTTTTTAGATCTGGGCCAATGCCCTTGTAAACAACAACAACAACAACAACAAAACACCACCGCAAATCTTTGGAAAGGTTTTAAGCTCGAGAGCCTCTTGTCTGAGCTTCAAAGAAAGAAAAAATGTCAATGTCCATGGCCATCATGGAGTTCAGGGAAAGGAGGAGTCTTCTTACACTGCAACCCACAACGAACCTGAGATACATTTAATAAAGGTTTATGGACTTCTCAACCTGTATCACTAATACACAACAAGCAAAAAAAAAAAAAAGCTTACTGGGCATCTTTACAGTTTAGCCTGCAATTTGCAAACACACAATTATATTTCGAACCGTAAGTAAAACAGCCCACCCAGCAGTACTATAAATGTCCAGTTAAAAGCAGCGTCTCTAGCAGTTGGACAGATGGTGACTCCACTTACAAGCTTAACAGTAATTACAGCAATCCTTGATATTGATCACTGTAACACTCAACAATTTATTAGAAAATTTTGTCACATTCCCTAAAACTATTTCAGGATTTCTTAGTGCAGCACCAAGGAAAAAACAGTATCAGAGAGATAAGAGTGAAAGGAATGAAAACATCAGCTATGGTGATACTGGTCCCACAACTAATGCTGCACTGAAGCCATGAGGCAGTGTAACTGTGGAAGAATTGAAAGAGAAAATGCAGAGTTATTAAAAACAAGAGAAAAGAAAACAAGGGCTGAAAAATAAAGCCCTTCAAGAGAAAATGGAGAAATAGGGAAAGATAAAAATCCATTCTCCATAAAGTATCACTTTTGATTGGTGGTCATAGGGAGTATCGTGTTCAGAAAATTCAAGGGGGATTAAAAAAACAACTAAAGATAGAAAAATAAACTCAAACATTCAAATATTTCCTCCAAGCTAAGGGGGTAAAAGGTTTTCTAGAGGTGAAGGAAGACAGGGAAAATTTTATGTTATTGGCACAAAACACCTCTATATTTTTCCACGCAACACCAAAACAAATAAAACAAGAAAAATCTAAATGAGGTTGCCTGTGAGTTTTCCAACCTATATTTAGAATTTACAACCTTGACATCTCTTCCTCTTTTTTCATTTCCAAGTGAACCAATTGTTATATTTAAGCACACTTCCTCTTCCCTGTTGAACGTAGGCCCAGACCTAATGTGACATAGAATAACCCATCGCTGGAAGACGGCTCTCTCTGAAGGATCATGGGAAGTGCAGGTTGTTCCAAGTCTTTCTAGGAAACAGTGCCTCAGAAGAAAAAATAACCAGTAAAAGGTTTGTTCTCTTCATACTTGCACATCTCCAAATGACAATGAACTACTATAACTGCCTAGCCAGATCTCCCTAACGTTTCACCAAGTGATTTCTGCATCTTGCCAAGAACTTCCAACGCATTGCGAAATATGCATTTTGAAATATATTCAAATCTCATTGGGAGTGCTGATGAAACCCACCAAATTCTCCATTATGTTGCTTCAAATTTCAAGTAACCTTCTACTCAGAATCTGCGCCTCATGTAGGAGTTGACTTTGGCCACAGACTGCAGCTATTAGGCCACATACTGCTCCTGCCTGTTAAAGAGTCCTCTGTGGCAGGCACATCGGGCTGCTCCCTTCTGCCCTGTGTCGGCAAGGTTTGCAGGGAAATGCCTTTCTGCTTCAGGATGAATGGAGCCTAAATCAACAGAGGTACCACACTGCTGCTTGTTCAGAGGGACACATGGATACTGTCTCAGATAACAGGGCAGTATCTGGAACATGTCCAGCTTTGGAGTATCTGCAATTGTATCTACTCTGGGATTTTTTCACTCCATCTCCTAAGTGACATTTGCTCTAAAGAATGGCTTGATTTCAGAAGGAAGACGGAGTGTGTGTGCACACATTAGAGCACGCACTGCCATACAGATTTGCCAACACACTTTAATGACAACGGGAAACAGAAGGCACTTGTATCTTGGCTCTCTAACCACCTGCCTAAGGATGTTCACTAGGAACTCCACAGTGTACATCAGAGAGCAAATAAATGACCATTTGCCATGTCATCTTTCAAGTTTCAGGCTATGTATGTTTTTCCCCCACAGCATGTTGTGGGTTTTCATAAAAGAAACGGAAACCTGAAGTATTAGCTGTTTTTCATGTCCTCAGTTATTTCATTTGCATGGAACCCTATTTGTAACCAACCGTGCAGCTGTTCATACATAGAATCTCTGCAGAAATAAGAAAAGGCATGACTTAGAAGAGATGCAATTATCTCGGTTCCAGTTGGAACACAGAGCCTTTGATCAATACCTCTTTAACATGCTGTGAATCAACAGGCTTTCAGGATTCAAACACGGTATGAAAGGCATTGCACTCTACTGTGAGTAAATACTATATTATTACTTTTCAGGCTGCATTCTTTAAAAAGAAAAGATAGAAGCTGTGTAACACAAGCTAGGTTCCTCATAATGGAACATCTTATTTTGACTGAAGTATCATCACTACTCTTACTAAATTAATTTGATATTCCACAAATTAAGCTCTACAGAGAAATTCAAGGTAACTTGAAGCCGCCTTCCTCATTTAGTTTCTTTGCATGTTGCTGATGTTGCACTCACTAATTTAAAGCACACAGCAAGCCATGGTGGCCCAGAGTCAGTACCTTTCACACTGCATACTTCAGCAATAGCAGAGACTACAAACACTAAGATTGTAATCAGCAGCTCCTAATTCTTTAGCGTCTAAACTTAATATTTCTTATTAATCAGACACCTCTGAAGATGGCATAGCTGGTGCCTCCAAAATCCTGAATTTCAGGAAGAGATCTCTCCACCCTCCTGATATATCTTTACTACACTCCCAGAAGTTAAAATATACATTGATAATTCTATGATTGTTAAATATAGAAGTAACAGAAACAAAACTTAAATGAAAACACTCATGCAAGGAAAAAAAAATGAGCAAACGCTTTAGCCATATCCCCCAAAGCATGTGAGATACAGCAGAACCACCTGAATTCTGTACAACATTTCACAACATTAGTATTCAAGACATCTTGGATCACAACCATCTTTGCAGCTACCGAACATAAACAACCACGCTTCGCTAGTTTTGAATGATTTTCTCTCTTGATCACTTAGAAATTATGAAAGAAAATAAAATAAAAATCAAAGAAAAGCAAAATTCATGTAGGATGCAAAACAAACAAGTTTCCCTGTAACACCTGCCAATAACTGCTATTTCTACGAGAAAAAAACTGGCTAGGATTTTGTTCAGTTCCTCTTCAACTTCGAGCCACAACTTGGGAGTCAAAGCTTAGGTTTCTGGTTTAAAACTACAATAAACATTTCTCAAGAACTGAATTCATCTATCACCAATGGACAAGGCACACATCTTGTTAAGAGAAAGACATTTTGGACACACAGCAGTGCCCAACAGCCCCACGATAGCTGTGCAGACAGACCACAGCTCTGTCACTGCAGGCTCTCAGCCTCCTGACAGGCCTGTACCTGTGTTGGAGGGGGCCCCACCAAGGCGCTGTGGGGAAAGGGCTCCTCTCTTCCCTCAACTGACTGGCCAAATCAAAAATAATCAAAAATAATCAAAAATAATCAAAAATAATGCTCAGCTGCATAAATGCTGATGTCAGGGGGAAGGGAGGGACCAGGAACTTGTGGCCATGATGAGAGCGCAGACGGGTGGAAGCAGCACTTCCAACGAGCTGTATGTCATAAGGGTGTCTTCCATAAGACTTCTCTAGGACTACTCTACCGGAAGTCATACTAGGGAGACTACAGCACTGCTTCCATGGAAAACTAATAGTAGAGTTAAAATGTCGTAAGTCGTGTGTAGATAAGGCCTACATCAACGAGTCCACATGACCTGCAACCCCAGTGAAATAAGCAGACCCCAGGAAATTCCTCACTTAGTGAATCTGCTGTCTAATGACTACTTTTCATCAGAGCCAGAAAAGAAACTGACATTCTACATTACCTTAAAACAGTTTAAATTCTTCACTGAATCAGCTGTTTTCTGGAGGCATGCAAGTACTAAAGTCAACATAACTGGGAATTTAGCTGAAACGCTTTACAATGTACAGAGGAAGATCAAAGCCATTTCCAGTGCATCACTCTCAGCTTTAGGTTGTGAAGACAGCAAAACAAATTCAGTAATAGATTTTTTCATGAATTTTCGGCATAAATTGGTTCACTTCACAGCACAAATTCCTCTGACACTTAATTCAGCCCTAAAGACCAACCAAGCTGAAAGCACAGCAACCTACTATTACCAATAATAGCCATGCAGAACTCTTTCAAAAAAGATTGAAAAAGTACAAATTAATGTATACAATGGCACTAATTTTAAATCTTTTGACATCTCAAATGCGCTTAACTTAGAATAATCTGTATTATGGTAAAATTGACAACCTGAAATACTTACAAAACCAAAAAACAACAAACAAGTTATGCTCTCATAGTAGCCTGATTTGGTAAGATATTTATGCACATAACTTTAAACCTATAAGTAGTTCCACTGACTTAACAGGGATTACTCGTGCTTAAAGTTAGGCAGTTGCTTACATATCTTGTGAAATAAGAATCTAAATTCAGATCTGATAAATTCAAAGTACCAGCAGCCACAGTAACACCTCATTACACCTTTAAGACCATGCTGTTTTCCTTTAGCAAACGATTTTACTTGCATACTTGTGCTGCAGGCAACAACAGAGTATCTACTGGACCGAACCTGTCATTACAAAGTAGTACTGCTATAGGGAAGAAAAAACTGGTTTTGCTATCAAATGTGAAACCAGAAAAAGAAAATGTATATGATTAACAAGAAGCCTTCTTTTTTAATCCATACAGATCCCATAGCTCCTGAATGTCTTTTCTCATCAGCTACTCCTCCTTCTAACAATGTTGTTCAGCTTTCACACAGTGATTCATTCTGTCCAAGGTCTGTCTTGTAAGGCTACTCTGAAAACAAGATCTGACAACTCAAAAGTATACATTAACAGCTAGACCGATAATCACCACTCGGATACTCCTTCACTGTGCTAGTGAAAATCTGACACACAGAACACAGAATCTCTTCAGAAACCAGGGACAAGTGAAAGCCGGGCTCTACAGGAAAATAGGGTTGGCATATCAAATTGCATTTGGGGATACTTTGGTATGGTATGTTATATCCCCCTGCTTGTGAATCTAAATTACACAAGTGGATGTCATCCTTAAAAAGGCTCCTGAAAACAGAAGGAGATGGAGAGTAGAAGGAGAAGAACAATAAGAGATGCAGACCTGGAATTTAATAAAAGGTACTCAGGGGAATCAAGTAAAAAACCTACGCATTGCACTTGATGGCAGGACACATTTTCCAGTACTCCCACTGAAGGGGTGAGAAGAGTACTCAGCTAGAGAAACTACTGAGGAAGCTACAGGTGATCTTCAGTATCATTCTGATACCCAGAGAAGAGGGTAAAAGCAAAACTAGATAATGAAGATAAGGAAGTTTCAAAGAATGAACCAGGAGATGTTCAAGCAGTGAAATACAATGAATAGTCTCTGCTTGAAAATGTGAGCTATTTACCTGCTGAGACCAAGGTCAGCATGAAGGATAAAAAGAGCTTTAAACTAAGTGCAAAGGTTTAATTTTGATATCCTTTTTAACACCTAGAAGGAAANAAAAAAAAAAAAAAAAAAAAAAAAAAAAAAGCTAAAGGAGGATGTAGCAATCAAAACAATAATGAGAAAGAAAAATGAGGGGAGAGTCAAGTCAGATGATACGATTCAAGGAAAGGGCCTACTACTGGTATGAAATCAAATAAGATTGATGTCAAACAGTTCAACTGATTGTATGAAAGCTAATTATAGCTTCTAGGCTGTCTGGCAAATAAAGGAACATTCATCCCCTGTAGTCTTTACACTTCCCTAAAACAAGCTCTTTAAATTAAGCATGTGGAAATATGAACTTAATGTGCTTGCACACATGTACACTATGAACACATCTGCAACATATGACTGCTACTCTTTCAAGGTAACTTAACAAATATCAGGAGAGCTTATACTTTCATGATCATATAACACAACCATAACAACATTACATATCATTTTTATGCTGTAAGTAAAAAAGAGGCTTTTTTTTTTTCCAAAGCAAAAGTCTCAATTCTCCAATAGAAATATCCACTTACGATTTACATAAATACAGCTTCTTTTTCATTCTTATACTAAAATCATATTTTTTAATCTCCACTGGACAACCACAAACGTCTACAAGATCACTGTAATGTAATATGGAAAGAGTCCTGAAAGGAAAATTCAGCTTTTT
>VXAV01008413.1:212645-267714 GCA_013399715.1 Alectura lathami | reverse complement strand
TAAGCGTACTTCTAGATGAAGATCTCTGGAAGGTCTAGGTACCTCCACAGTTTTAATGAAGCATAAGCAAGGAATTAAAGCCCTGTTTTTCAGAAGAGAGGACTTCTTGGGGCATGTAGAACCACAAAAGCTGGCATCTAGGAATTTTTCAAGGGAAAATGGTAAAAATTTAATGAATTTAGAATTTAAGAGTCTAAACACACAAACACTTGTCGATCAAGAGCAGCTAAACTGCCTATAGTGGTTTTTAGGTGCTGCCCTTCTCTATACACAATAATTTACCCATCTCATAATTTCTCGGTTATTCATTATTAGTAATAGCTTTAAAATACACACACACACAAAAAATCATAATACAAATTTAAATTTTAACAGGATGATTTTGGAACCTTTGAGGTTGTTCTGAAGAGTCCCCTGAACTACACAGAGAGCTTTTCAGACTGAAAAATAAAACTTCCAAACTTGAAGACTAAACTTTTCCAGGAAAAATAAAAATTCAAAATTGAAGCCACTGAGAGCAGAATGACAAGTTAGAGGCTCAAAGTTTTACTCTGATAAACCTCCCCTATAGGCAACTACCTTAGATTAGAAAGCAGCATTGATCATGCTCCTCTGATCTTTTTATACATCTCTGCAGGAATTTCCAGAAAGAAGAAAGATAAAGAAATTGAACAGTTCAGTTCATTTAGTGTTACAGAAGAAATTGAAATGAAATATCAGCTCTACCATACGTCTTCTGAAAAAACAAGCTGCAGCAAAAATCAAGAAAAAGTGGCTAATGCTTATTTGGCTTGGTATATACTAGGACAACAATTAACCAAAGTGGGAATTAGTAAAAACAAAAACAGAAGTAATCACTGATTTGAGGACAGAGGGAAGGAGAAATACTTCTGTTAATGAAAGAATGACAAGATGATATGTCAGATAATGAACTACAACAATATTTATTTGACAGAAAATGTTTTACAAAGAGGAATTAAAATGAATGCCTTGCAGAATGAACGTCTTGAACGCCATGCAAGATCAGGCATTCCTTTTTTTTTTTTTTTTTTTTTTTTTCCAAATGGTGTAAGACGTTTGGGAGTTGTATTGCACTCCAGAACAGAAACAATGTCTCACTGTGGGATTAGTATTTGGCCTTCAGTGGCGGTAGCAGATTTTTCAACCATTCGTATATATAATTGAAAATGTATTTACATATAGTTGAAAAATATACATACATTTTTTCCATTTGTGCTACCAAAAACCCCTGCAACAATAACTAAGAGCTCAGCTTTTAATGCTGACTCAGATGCCACTCAAGCTTCAATTCCACTGGGCATCAATGAGGAACAGAAGGGGCAATAGAAAGATAAATACACTCACTGCAGCATTTTTACCCAAGGAAGCAGATGCTAAGAGAAACAGTATTACCATATACTAAAAATACCTGAAGAACCACATCTGTGCTCAAATGGATATCCTGTTCAGGACATCTCAGGTAAGTAATTACTTACTTTGCATTTACATTTAAAAACAAAGGTGTATTTTTCTGCCCTCTCTGTTTCACTATTGCAAGGCTAAGCATCCAAAACATTTGTAAATTTCAGTCTAATCTTTCCAATTGTAAAACGTAAATGGCAACATAGAAAATTAAATGAATAATCTCCTGGACAGTGCACCTTTGTAATGACAGTCATTGAGACATACTCAGTTTCTACCAGATGTCGGGAGATTGAAAAGAGCGCCTGAAAGAGGTTTCAATTCATTTTTTGCCTTGTTATCAGTAAAAAAAACAAGAGTTTCTGCTCTCATTGTGACAGCACATCCGCCTTCACCTCCTCTACCAGCAACTGCTCTACGTTAGAATACACAGAGAGACTTTTTAATCTGATTATGAAGCAATAGTAAACATGGTATTCTACAAGACAGGTGTCTTTTACGGGGAAAAAAATACAACAATTTAAACCCCAAAATAAAACTTGTGAGAAACAAAGAAAAGTAGAGTCCTCATGAAGGAGGAGCCACAAAGAAATCTACCACAAATCAGTCGTGTTTTTGTGTCATCCCTTCCACTCCTCAACTGCCATCAAGGAACACGGTATATAGAGTAAACCTTCCAGCACTGATCCTCAGCATCAGTGAATCCAGTGAATCATCCAGAGTTAATGCAGAAGAAGATAATGTGCATTTTATCTCTTATCAGCGCAGGCCATCTTCCAAACAAGGTCTGTTAAACTGACAGATTTATTATAAGCCCAACAAATGCAGTTAAAGAATAAATGAGGATTACACCTTCAAAGCTGCTATTTTAAACTGAAAAGTAGCAAACAAAAGGTAACATACCATACAGCAGACAATGAGGTAGCAGTACCATACCGCTACCCTTCCAGCACACATGCAGTTAGTGTAGACACACTTGCTAAACATAGAAGCAATTTATTCAATTTACTGGTTTTCTGAGTAATAAACAGCTAAGAAATAACCGGCTTCCTGGCCCAAAAAATTAAAATTCAGTGAAAATTTTGGCTAAGATTTTCTCTAACAGCCCAATTTACCAACACAAACAGCTCACATTTCTGTGGTTAATTACAAACTCATATATACATCCATTATAAATTTTCCTTTTCCCTATGAAGTTCGCATGATTAGAAGCTTTCAATCTCAGTTTCAAAATTACTGATGCACCCTGTGTACTATTAATTCTGGTACAAGCCAGGGTAAAGTTGGAAGTCACATGTAACTTGTGATACTTCACTTTTTTTTTTTTTTTTTTTTTTTTTTTTTTGCTTATTAACTCTTCTACGTTGGGTGCATTCCTCAATCAGAAAATATTTAACATTGGTATCCGCTGTAATTTTCAGCTCCTCTGAAGAAGGCAATAACGCCAAGCACTTGCTAGCAACTTTCCCAGGCTTGAAAAGGAAATCACTGTCAGAGACAGGATAAGATCATAGACCACAATCTGTAGCCACTATAGCCCAAGGACTACCTTTTATTCACGACCAGCAGCTGTTCATGAGGATGGCTTGAAATATGTTTTGACTCCCAGCATTTGCCACTGAGTAAGAATGAGAACCACCACCAGCCGAGGGAACCAGCCTGTGCCTGTGCAGGTCCACGTGTGGCTGGGGATGCTCAGGCTCCTCGAATGCTGGCTTTCCCTCACACTGGTGTTCTGACAAATCAAGAGACACATGGACAAGGGTTTGGCAATGAGTGAAAAAATAGAGGTGAAAATTAAGGGGGAAAAAAAGGAACAAAAGAATTGACTGTACTACACGCTAAAATCAAATTAAGGCAAGATACCCACCGCTAAAAAGTTTGACAGGGAAAAAGAAGATAAAGCTGCATTAAACCATCACCCTGCATACACGCTCTGGGGTAAGTAAGCAACATGTTCTACAACCAACTTCTTATTCCCATCCATAATCACACAGCACATAGATCTGGGACATACCCCAAAACAAACAAGTCCATTCTGCCACAATAAGCAAGATGGTCAGTACCTAAGATGGCAATCCTTAACCTCATATAAAAATCCACAGTAAGTTATCCAAAGGTATAATCTTTTGTTTTCCTGAACCTCCACCTCCACTTTCACTGCAGATGAAACTGCCTAAAATCTTTGTCAGCCTACAACACTCACAGTTCAAAGTGAAAACAGGAAAGGTTTCTGTAAGGAAGGTAGTAGTAGTAAGTTAAAAAACTCTATAGTTATCTTTAAAGGGCCTGTATCAAAATCCAATGTGCACCTGTGGTTTATCCAGCAGTAGCATTTTTCTATCTGAAAATAGTAGTCATTACTTCCAAGATCCAAATTCATTTGAATGTGAGACTATCAGAGGTAACACTAAAACAAGATTTACGGTAATATTTCCTAAATTCTACTTTCTGCTTGAACTCCTCTCACTAGATCATGATTTATTAGAAAACACTGCTGGGCCAATGGATAAGAAAACAAATGTTGGCTCTGACACCCACCACTCGTATTCTTGCTCAGTCTACAAAAAGGCGTAACAGACTACAAACAACCGTTTAGGCTGAAGGCTCCTTCCTCAACAATATCTTTCCTCTTACTTCTGTGTAATGGCTTTAGAGTGCTGTATTAGACAGTGACGAGAAGACACATTCCATTTGCAGACTGAAAGCCAATAATGCTCATGAATTTTTTAGCTAAAAGACACTTCAAGTTGCCACTGGGAAGACCATCTAATAAACACATTAGGCTGCAAATGGGCAGCAGCAGCTCTTTAACACATGCTCTAACAATCAAATAAATGGCTAACATTAATGTTCAGTGTTACAGACTGGTATTTAATAGGACTTTCTTTGAAATCCACCAAAAGCTGAAAAGATAAACACCTTTTTTTTTTTTTTTTTTCCCTCAGATACTCAAAACCACAGGTTTGAGAAACCCACAGTTCTACTTCAGACCTCACCAAAAAACTCCCGGCTGACATCAGCACTGTAAGATGGCTCCTACCTTCTGCATTCCCATAGGCGACGCCTCCTAATATAGCCAGTCACTGAGCTCCTTACAGATTAGCTACGCAAGCCACCTCTAATATGCCCAGGAATAGCAAGACTAGGCTTTAATAAGACAACAGAGAAAAAAAAAAAATCATCGTTCTTCCTAAGAAAGTACCCTTTCTACGTAACATACAAGATTTTTCCTCCATTTCTATGCTCAAAAAGGTCTGTTTTCACTTTTTTTTTTTTTTTTTCCCCATCAGTAGCAACAGGAGACGTGGCTCTACTGAAAAAACCGTTCAAGACTCTCCATCATAATTTTAGGTTCGGGATTTTACTTCTCTCTTATTATCAAGAACTATTTCTGATTCTTAAAACTCTATGACGAAATGCAGCTAAATGCCAACAAAGTTTCCATCAAAATGTCATATTAAAAAAACAACAAAACCCACAATGTCAAAACAGTACTGTAATGTATGTAAGTCACTCTTCCACCCTTTTGTTTGTGGTAGGTAACTTAGGAAAACAACAACAACAACAACAAAAAAAAAAACAACCAACAAAAAAGCCTAAGTCTTTATAGAACCATTTAATCTTCTAGGTTGCATTTGATACTCATCAAACATTGGCTGCAAGAAAAAAAGTAAAAATAAAAATTACACCTGCAAGCATTTTTACTGGAAAAGGAAGAGCCACAATTCTTACACAGGATGATTATTTAGGCTAAATTTTTTCTTATACTTCACAACTATTAATGATTCTACTTAACAACTTCTTTTGGAAGCACGGCATTTTGAATCTACAACAATTTAAATCTTTGTAAATACCATAGCTGATAAATTAAGCAAAACTAACAACACAGAAAATGTTATAGGAAACCTTGTGTTTAAATCACCTTCTTTTCAACTTGAAGGTACTACTTTGACAGTTATTTTAGCTTGTTTTGACTCCTACTGAATCCTTTCTGCCAATCTCAGTTTCTAAACTGTTGTGTGTCCACTTAAATTCCCCCCCAAAAAAAACATCAGGCAGCAAAGGGGAAAAACAGAAAAGTTCAAAACAACTGCTCTCACAAGTGCAAGGCAGTGTGTGAAAATTCAAATCCAGGAACATTTGAAGTCTCATAAATATTACTGATATGAAAGCTTACATTACTTACATTACCAGAAGCTTACACAGTTCGGTGTAATTTTCAAGGTGCCCATCTTGATAGTGAGAAAAATTTGACTGATCACAATAGACAAAGGCATTTGTGCCTCTCTGTGTCATGTGCATGCCTACATTAGGACTTAAGTTGCATACTTGTCGAATACCGGCCTGTTTACTTTAGATAAAATATATTCCATTAATAAAAAGGTCAGAAAACTGTATTCCTTATGGATAAAAAGTGAAAAGGAGAAGGTAAGCCAGAGACACTGGCTGCTGATGTTTCTGCATCAGTTGTACAGAACAGTACATAAATTATCCACCCATCATATTGAAATTTGAGTTCCGTAACTTATCAACCACAAATTCAGTGACTTCGCGTAGTGGTCCTCCCAGTCACCTGGATCCGCTTAGCCTCTCCGCATGTCCACACGACTCCAGAGCTACCACTCAGATACGTAAAACCAAAGCTTGCACTGGAGCCTCAGCAAGAGAGACTTGTTCTGCATCCCACCTTTCACAGCTCTAACCTGGTCATCAAAATCTCATTCCTTGAGTCCCAGAGTAGATACTTTTACTGAAAATACATAATCTTACTGAAATTTTCACTGCAGTTTAAGAAGTCCAGATCTATGTATAATCCCTTGTGCCTAATCAAAAATTTAACTTGTGGCTCTGACTTGCACTTAACAGCAGCATCAAGAGTTTGTTTTGGTCTTCTACCCAATCACCTGTCACTAGGAAGCACAATGAAACTTCAGGCCATTCTTGTCCTGAATGCCAAGGTGCTAAATACCAAACATTTCATTAAAACTCTGATATGTAAGAAGTGTAGTTAAAACATTACCTAAAGTAGTTCTACATATTTTGACGTTGTTGTTATGGTGAATGAATAACCTACTCCACGCATACCGACAAGGTACACCTATATTCACACACACTTCTTTCTGAAATGTTTATTGAGATGCTTTCAGAAGCGTGCATTTAGTTTAACAATGTACAAGAACGTGAGAAGTTAACAGTGGACCAAAGCCAAATGCATTTATATTCAATTTAAATATTTTCCTGTACTCAGCTTCATAAATAACTGTGGGCACAGGAATGTTAACAGCTGTCTATGGGGTGAATCCACCTTCCTGTCTGGACGTGGTCCTGGGCACCCTGCTCTGGGTGTCCCTGCTTGAGCAAGGGTTGGAGCATGTGGACCCAGAGGTCCCTGTCCGCTTGTGGCTTTGTGATGCCCTCTGCCAGTCAGGAATGCAGCTGGAGCCCACAAGAGGGTTAGAGCTCTGCATCCCTTCTTGAAATTATACACCCAGTACAGCCAGTAAGGTGATTGGCTCAGCCACTGCCTCTGCGAACTGCCAACATGCAGAAGGACAGTATCTTATTTGAATACAGATGTATGGTCAACTCTTGTCAAAGACATTGAGACCACTAACTATGCCCATTGCTAATAAGTTCAGAAATCAAAACGAATAAAATAAATCATGTCTGAGCCACACAGACATGTCTTGCAAATATTTATGAAGCTCTGGGTAAAACAAACAAACAAACAAAAAAAACTGATAAAAAATTAACTTTCCACATCAGCCTGTACACTATGGCTATGTTCTTAATAGATCCATAAGTTTAAAAACTGATCTGTGATCACAAATAATAGCTACTAATGACTTCAGATTTCAGGTCTTCATTCATACTCTCCTATTTGCTTCAATGAAATACAACAGTCAACAAAAACATAACTCATAAAAATGTATTTTAGTTAGTCAGCTATCGAGGAATAAAACCTTGTGGACACAAGCTTCATATCCGTAAGTACATATAGAGGAATGCAGCCTATGACCAAATGAAGCATATATAAAACAGGCATGAGTCAAATTAAAGAGACTAAACTTTAGTTAGCGGCTCGTCTGTCACAGAAGCTAGTAGAAGATGGTCTGGGAATAAGTACAAGACAACTGCAGAACAACCCTTTCCTCTGTTTCTAACAACATGAGGTTCAAGAGTCTGTGCTAGTCTGCCTGTCGTCTTCCCTCCAAACCTATCTCCAGTTGTGCCTAACTTATTCTTTAATCCATATGCATACCTTTAGTCTCCTCAACACTTACAGGCAAAATCCTATAAGATTGCCACAGTTCTTTTAACAGCAGAGATGATATTTTTGGAAAAAATAACTGAAGAGTTCTAAGGGGGTATATTATGACTCAGTTGAAATAAATCAGAATTTTATCACTGCCTTCACTGAAACTTGGATTTTCTTCCTAGCCTACCAGAGGAAGATGTCAAACTGTTATTTTGCTCTTTTGTAGGCCATAAATCACTCCACGGGCCTGTCACAGCTATGCTGGCATCCCGCAGTCCAAGGAAAACAAGGACCTCTACTACCAAAGCTAGTAGTTCATTACCATCCATTTTATCCTCTTTGTAAAAATAAACTGAAATTAATTTGCATTTACATTGAAACCATTCATGGCAAAGAAGAATCACAACCACTAAGAAAGAATTAGTGCATATTCCATGTATTTTTAATTTTGGAATAGAACCGAATGTAATTATTCTAGCAGGGAAGAAAGACCCAGTACCTTCATAGAAGCAGTTGACTAGAAGGCTGCAATGCACTGCTCAAAAGTGAAAAATAGCACGCATTTAACACTAGTTGGATCGAACTGGAAAAACTTCGGGAAAAGCGACAGAAATAATTTTATTATCAAGGAGTTCTACCAGAAATTTCTGATTGGCATCTTGTATCATGTTTGCTTAGCCACAACAGCCTATGCTATCGGGAACAAGGAGACAGAGCTCTGCAATATCTTTCAGTTTGTTTGGGGACAGTGTGCATAGTAGATAAAGAATGTGAAGAAGTAAGATTTGAAGACCTAAAGCTTCATCTATTCATAATAATTTTTGGTCCAATTCAGGCACTCTCCTAGACCTGTTGGAGCCAAGTTGGTATAAGCAAGGAAAACTAACAAGGAAATCAGCAGGACACGTTCTCACAGGCACAGCGACCATCAGCTGACAGTTCTGTTCTTGTCTTGCACCCAGCTCAGCCAGCCTGGCTCCCAGACCCGCTCCTCAGTCCTTAGTTCATCTTCATCTTTACAGTTATGGGGTTATTCTACTGCAGTGCGCTAACATGTTCGTTCAGTTTATTAATGAAGTAGACTCTGATCATCGAGGCTGTTTTCACACCTGTGCATCTGTTACTAAATATTGTGCTCAGACCTCTGGAGTGAAATGCCCTTTTCAAAGTAGTCATCAAGTTCAGATTTACCAAGAAGTTTTTTGTTTTGTTTTCTTATAACACAGTATATTTTGCAATGCACTAATGCATTCCCTCCTTCCTTGTACCCTAAATTTACCTTACAGAGATGATAAAAAAAAAAAAAAATTAAAGGAAAGAAAGAAAACAACAACATATTTTGACCATTACCAGTGTAACCTTTTTGACTGTTCTAGCATACAGAAGTTTGAAATGTGGACGAAGGATAAAATAAAACTCTTTGGGTCAAAGATAGTGCTTGAAGTTTCCACATTTTTAAGAATTACTTATGAAAGAAAATAGTGTATTTTTGAGCTGTCTTGAGAACAGAAAGCCGTTTAAAAAGCACAGTCTATACAAAACGTTGATTTTCTTCAAAATTCCCGCCTTATTAATAAGGCATCAGGCAATTAGAAACGACTGCACAGGCAGTAAAAATCTGAAAAACCTAGGTGCTACCATTTCAGCCAGTGCTCCTTGGCGCCCACTAGCTTGTGAGATCTCCCCCAGCATAACGAAGGAACACAGCACGGCGTAATAACAGAAAAACAGCACAGCACGGCAGAGCAGGGCAGGTAGGCGGAGAGGAAGTTTGATCGTCCATGCAGCTCCCACCTTTGCTGCCGGGAAGGCGCGGGGCTGGCAGCCCGGGCCCAGTGGCCCTGCAGGCCTGTGCGCCAGGGCTCTGCACTTGGCGTAACCAGCGGAGAGGAGAGGACAAGCAAATAAATAGTGGTGGCTTGTTTACCTTTCTGTCTCTGGCCTCACAGCAGGAAGTAAAGTAGCTTCAAACATACACTCCATTACTCTGAAAAACATAATATTTTCCTTCCCCCTCCTATCTCAAAGTAGCATGAGTTTTTCAAAGTCCTAAATAAAATAAACTACAGCATTTCCTGTGTGCATTTAATTAATTATTAAAGGGATCCGAAGCATGATAGTCACCACCGCTATTGCAATACGTATCCGGGAGAACACTCCTCTAGCAACGTGCCCATGCACTGCAGCAACGAGCTGTGATGCCCAGCTTTGCGAGCCTGCTTTTAACTTCACTGACAAAACTGTACAGAAGTCACAGTCAGCACTCCCACGCAAATCCCAACATTCGTTTTACCACTTTTTGTGGTGCAGGATCACTGCTACTGCCATGAGGCAGAGCACAATGCTGGGCTTAATGCAGTGTGTGACAGGAAAATAAAACAAACAAGCTTTCAAGAACTTCCCAGGCAGGGGAGACAGCACACTGTCTTCCCTTACTGCAAGTAACTATTAACATTTTCAGGGGATATTATTATTAAATTCATCTGCAATATTTAGCGTTGCCCTCCCAAGGTTAAAAGAAAACACTGCCAAGATAGTCAATGACATCAGTACGCATAACCACGAGATAAATACGAGGTCTGAAGATTAACTGAATGTCATTCTGTTTGCAGGATCACAGACTTGTAAAGAAAACTATAAAGATTAGAGAACAGAGAAAGTTATACAACTGCAAATGTTTCAGTGTGTTTTGCCTACTTAAACTCTTGGTCAGAAAGAGAAAGCTTTAAAGCAAAAATTTCTCAGTCTGACTTCCCTCTGTACTTTTCCACGTGCACAGAAATTACTGAATGCTGAATAGTAATTAGTGCAATGAAAAAGGCACTCGTGGGCTCTACCTCCTCTTGACAGTGGGAAAATACAGATGGGTTTGTGTATTATTCTGGACGCCAGAAAACTTGCTTACAAAGATATTTCCTGTGCAGTAAGATATATTTAGCCACATAAACCCATAAAACCGTCACATGCAACCACAAGTACACCTGTAGACATTAAAAAGGGGGGAAACAGAAACTGAAGAATCAGTTTTACATTGTTTCTTTATATTTGCTACTTAGAAACAGTATCTTTAATTTCCTTTGCTTGAGAAGAAATTAGTTGTTCCTCCCCTCCCCAAAACAACCCCCACCCGCAGCAGAACCCAGAAAGCCCCAATGCACACCCAGGGGCACGCAGACGTGCAGGGAGAGAGCAACAACGACAATGAAGTCACGGCACTTCGGAAACACACCTTGTCGTCTTCCAGCTCAAGGCAGATCCCGCTAGCTTTTCTGTGCCTTCAGATCAAGATGTAGATAGATCCCCCATCCATCACACTTGCTTTTTATTAAAAACAGGAAAGGAAAAAAAAAAAAAAAAAGGGGAAAAAAAAAAAAAAAAAAGAAGAAGACAATTACCAGTAAATTTACAGCCTTGAAAATATCAGCTCTCCATTATCCCAAAGCAGCGTTATGTCTCGATGTAAACCAAAGCACATGCTGAGCGAGGACGTGCGCACACAGCAGCTTATCATCTCTGTCATCTGCTTCTAATGACAGCTGACAAACTGGCCGCGCTAATCCTTCCCTAACTGCTGATCAGAGATCCCCCTTTGACATCCAGCATGGTGGAGTACTCGAAAATTCCTCCTGCTTCTGTTCCGCTGCTGCTCTAAAAAGCAGTTTCCTTTTCATTGAGATAATGCCTTTTCTGCAGTCACGTGGCGCCGGGCTACATGAGCAGCGCTTTATGATAATCGCAGAGCAACTCCCTCCCTCTGACCTGCGCTTCCCAGAGTACAGCTCCAGAGGAAACCTGAACCCGGAACACTTGGAGTCCTTTTATATCCTCCTCCATTGACAAGCTGATCGGGCTGCCGACGTGAGGGAGGAACGCACGCGCCCGCTTCACTTCTTGCACCAAAACTAATTAACAAATATATTTTTAGGCTCTGCCGTCGCTGGGGCACACACACTGGTCATAAACATGTCATATGGGACTAAACGGAATATTAAGCATGCTTAATAACAAATATCTGGCATGCTAGATTTACTCTTTTCCCCTAGAGTATTTTTTTTTTCCCTGTAATTTGAGTTCTGCTGCAATAAATACCCTTCTCTCAGCGACATCCTATGGCTTAACCCCTCCCAACACTAAACTCTCATGTAAATGCAAAAAAGCACAAATAACAAACGATTTGTGCTACAACCTCCAGCCTGACTGCTTCCTTTTATTTTTATTTTTATTTTTATTTTTTTTTAAAGTAACATCATTTATCTTGCTTTAACTCCTGACAAGCACCTGTACACATTTTTATATGCACTGTCCAATGGGTAAACCCATCTAAGCTTCAGCTTCCAAGTTCCCGTCCCTCCTGACACAGAGCACCAGGTCACAGGTTGGTTTGCACCCAACTGCTCACAAGGTTTCCTGCTTGTAAAAGGCAAAGTACATGCGCGAACACCTCTGACAGTTCAGACAAGCAGCCTTTCACTTGCTATTTCAGTGCTGGGTTTTGCAAACTGTCTAAGAAAGCTTTGGAGAGGCATCTTAAAGTAATTTTCAAGCCCACAAAACAACTTTTGCAGCTTTGCACCTACTCTTTTCAGATCTTAATGAGGCAACAATTATTTTCTCTTCTGCTTCTACTTCCATCATCTCCCATTATCCCACATTATTCTCCTGAAAGACAAGATTGATCATAAACTTATGGTTTCTCCAGACACTGAGAAGGTTAGTGTTGGAGACTGTGGCTGTGCTCACAGGAGGACATGGTGAGAAACTAATTATTATCCTGTGCATTCCAGCTTTGCCCCATCACCTTTTTTGTTCACCTCTCTCTCTAGGGACAAGCTCACGGCCCCTGGGGAACCCTGCTCCAAGACCTCGACCAAGCTGAAGGGACAATCTTTCTTGGGCACAGGAGATGGAAATGGAATGAGAATGGGACCCTTCTCCACAGCAGAATAAATCCTTTTTTCTGCTCTTCCTTTTTCTACGCTTAAGAGATTATCTGTTGGAAAGATCTTAAGCCCAGGAAGAAACAATTAGGTTCAACAAGGAGACTATATAAAGCCCTATATTCACCAGTGACACACATAGACACGGATGGTAAATTAAATATTAATTTTTTCAGTTCTTTCGTAGCATGTCCTATCTCACAGTGCTGCACTGCATAAGGTAAGTAAAATGAACATTATTTTGAGTTAGATGTACCAACAGAACAAAAACTGCTCTGCAATCTCTACTTCCTTCATTAAAGCAAATTGTCATTTGGATTTTCCATACTAATTCCTTAACTGAAGGAAGGAACACCAAGCATACTAGCTAAACTGTCAAATGATATAAGTGCGTAGAAAACTAAAGATTATAGACAGCTATTTGATATTCAAGTAAACTTACTGGTACTAGAAGCAAAATGAACTTTCCCAGGAACATACACAAAATACTTCACTTGTGAAGCACAATCTAAGAAAAACACAAAAAGTGGGAGCATACGAGTCAGATACCAGAGCGAGAACTGTACTGCTGGTACTTGCAGGAAACATACAATAAAAATTCAAAGGCAACAAAATATCATGAGCCCAAACACAGTAACAGTAGTGTTAGCGAAGGAATTATATATAAATAAAAAGGTGAGAGCAGCAAAGGATTACTGTATGTGAATTAAAGTCTGAAAGAAGTGAAAGTATACAGATGTCATTAAAAAGATTGCTTAGTGAACAACAGAGAACAGATAAAACAAATGGAGAAGAGGAAGTAAAGCACTGCAGTACATAGACTGATTCCAGAGAAAACAAGACAGAAGAAACAAGTAAAAAACAAGTAGAAAACACCAGTCTGTGTATAAATAAGGAAACATGTCGCTGAGAATGAGTAAAGGCTCTTTGGTTTTATCAACCAGCGAATAAACACCTCCAGTGGAAAACACAGCGTCTCCTTTTCAATGAAGTTTTGCAGGAATTAATCCTACAAATAATTTGGGAATGAGCAAGTGATCTTTAAAACAAATTCTGGCACCACAGATTTTTCCTCTAAATTAAATGTCTTACACAGCAGTAGAGGTTCCTCTGAAGTTTTCCCTAAGAAACACATTTCATTAATACAATAATTTGCTTTGTTTGTCCAAACACAAGTGGCTCTGCAGTAGACACAGGAAAGCTGTCCCTTCACTACAACAACCACAATTTGTATTTTAACATGGTAAAACTGATGAAGAGAAAACTGAATTCACTGTGTGCATTTTATAGAAGTTCTCTTGAGCTCGTGTTCTTTTTTCTTTCTTTTCTGTTCAGAAGAGAGAGCGAATTGGGCAGCAACAAGGACACACCACGACAGGGCCTGGCCTGCTGCTCGCCCTTCTCCCAGCGCACCTGCCCCTAAGGCATGGCCCGGCAAAGCAGTCCTCAAACATCTCATGATTTTTCAGTCTGTTTTCTCACTATGCCACATCCTAGAGAATCCAGTTCCACCTCCCTCTCAGCGCAGCACACCAAATGGGGCGCAGCCGCTGCAGTGCAGCGACTGCAGCTGTTTACACTGCAGAAGAGTAAGACACTTGGAAACGTGTTGGAAAGATGACAAAGCTGGCTCCAGGCTTTATTCAAGACAAGAGGCCACTGGCTTTTAGCAAAGCCAACTAGCCTGTGTCAAGTGCTGTTTGTGAGAAAAGCTGTGAGGGCAGAGACCTCCTCCAGCACAGAAAGGGAGAAGCAGAGATGATGAGGCCTGACTTCCACGAAGCACAATGAGCATATCACAGCTCAGATTGGGAGTAAAGACAGCGCAATGATTTTTTATGTGCAACTTTCCATAAACGTAGGAGCAAACATACAGCTTTCAAATATCAGGTCATAAAATTCTTCTATGTGAACACTAACATAAATGTTAGGATTTTCAAGTCAAAACTGGAAACTTCTAGCTAGCATTTCATTGACATTAAAATTTCACCAGTTCAGGAACTCCTAATCCACCACTCCTTGAACACAAAGTAGATTTTTCTTTTTCCTTTTACCAGCTGAGGAAAAATAAAGAGGGTTTGAGAGGTAAAATCTAGTTTTTTTAACCTTTGCTCTTTCTCCTGAGGGACGATGAACACCACAGACTCCTGCTGGAATCATATTGAAATGCACTTCCACTGGAATTTTTGGCACGTGCCACTTCGACAGTCTCTGTGTTAGCTATAGTTACACCTACAGTAACACACTGCCAAGTACCTTCTGACTTCTGTCCATAAGAGGACAATGAACATACAGGAACCTCCTCCTCTCTTAGTAACTCAGATACTGCTATTAACTTCCCTTGGTAGTAGGAAAACGTCTATGATTCTCGAACGGGCTCTCATAGCTTCGTAACCGTGCATGCTGCCACCTACAGCGTGCAAGATCCTGTAACATCTGAATGGAGAACACAGTATTGGGTTGTGTGCTATATATAACAATTAAGTTCTGTACGGACATGCCCATTGACAATTGTGCTTTTTTCTTTCCTCCCTTTTTAAATTTTAAATACAAGTTTGATGACTCCTGTTTACTGAGCTTTTTGAGTGAGTATAATGGTTGGTGTGTATATATATATATTTTTTGTTGTTGTTGTTGTTGGAGTGCTTTTTTTCAATCTCTGCTGCTTCAACCCTTTACCTTTAATGAAGAGGGCATACGAAAGAAGAAAAAGGGAAATGGTCAGTACTGGGTCAGGACATGTTCTAAACTAATAAAGGGCCAGATCCACTGCCTCAGGGTACTTGCCAGTGCTTTCTATGGGTTACACACAGAGGACTACTCTCTGGTGGAGCTGGGCCTCAGCCCACAGAAAGACAAGCTCAAGACAGCAAATTGCTTCCACCAACTCTGAAAACACATGAGAGGAACTCAGCCACAGGAAGTTGAGCAAGCAGAGAAAACCAGAACGAGAATGGAAATACTACAGAAGAGAAGTAAATGGGTTGTATTAACATGATACATTATATAAGTGTAGTAACATCTACCATTCCTTCTCAAAAAGACAGTTATACTATCAAGTCCATATTTTTAAAGAAATGACAACTCTACAAAATGTAAATTTCAGTGAGTACATTTTAAAAAAACAGCTCAGTATTGTTACTTCAAGAAATCAGTAGTTGCCACATCACAGAACAGACGTACTTCAGGGGGAAGACTTCTGATAATAAAAAGATCATTAAATCTGCAGACTGACACATGACAAGATTCAGTGGGTGAAATTTTAAGTTAGACAAAAGTTTAAATTACACAAAAGTCAGACAAAAAAATGTTTACTTTTAATAGTGGGACAAAATCATTCTATTTCATCCAAGGATAAGGTAGGTTTTCTTTCATGCAGTCTCAGCTGGAGAGAAATCCTTCTCTAAATGACATCGTATGGCTCAGTCGAGGTGGAGGATTAAGAAAGAAATCATTTGGTGAAACATTACGGTCTCTGCTAACAGGCAGGGCAGCACAGAGTAACACTCCACCTGGCCATAAAAGCAACGCTGTGTGAACTCAGCAAGCCTTGATATATTGTCTGTGGTTTTCCTTGAAATAGAAAGTTACTGTTG
The DNA here is from genome assembly GCA_013399715.1 of Alectura lathami. Taxonomy (NCBI): domain Eukaryota; kingdom Metazoa; phylum Chordata; class Aves; order Galliformes; family Megapodiidae; genus Alectura; species Alectura lathami. Next base: position 251,497 of record VXAV01008413.1, on the reverse strand, counting down.
TGCTTAATGCAAGTGGAACCTCTCTACCTTTAGTTCAAGACACAGCAAATTACTCTACCATAGCTAGTGATGAATATGTGGGTCTCTGTGCCTAGACTTCTCTCCAAAGAGAAAGCTAACATTTCCCACTAAGTCATAAAAATCTCCTGTCCTGTCTATGCCCAGTAGTCTTTTTCTAGCTGCCAGAGGCTCACAGACATTGCTGTGCTTTTGGACAGCTAGTTCCTGTGAGTGGCGAGAAGGAAACAGAGGGACTGTATCTCGCAGACCCCGGAATTCTGGGCTTTTGTATCCCTCCAAAGGACCTCACTGAAGAAGGGAGACTCTATCAGTGTAACTGGCCTCATGTATGAGAAACTGGAACACAGGGACAGCTGCTCATGGCAAATCTGAGAACAAATTTTGAGCTAGTTCAATGCTGCATCATCACCCACTAGAGCTAAACCTTACGAACAGGTCAGAAAGTGCTGTGTCAGTGTAAACGATGAAAGGCAAACAGTGAAGAACAGTAAACACGGAGGACTGACCTCTTGCCTTAATCAGTAGGAATCTAGTGTGCAGTAACAGTTGTGTTGCTAGAGCAGGGTCATGCCAAATTTTGGTATGAAGTCAGATCACTAAGCAACCAGAACATCAGTGAATGAGAATAAGTACAGAAGAGAAACAAAAGAAAGATAGCTTTTGTGTAAAGTTTTATTGTTCTGGTGATAATTTCTATCAGTGTCAGACAGAATCATGGAAAAAAAAAACTGTTTGACTGAACCCAAACACAAATACTCCTAAAAGCTACTGTCACAAGTAACATTATTTGATGAGAAAATCAACAGCCGAAGACTGCAGTCTATCAAGTAAAACAAAAGTGAAAGGAAAAGTATCAGCAGTTGGAATTCACTTGATTGACAATCAAATAATTAAACAATCCAATACAGAATAAAATCAACTTTAGGACAATTCCTAAACGGCTCCTTTTTATAATGAGGTTGATGAGACAAAATTGAAACCTAACTGAAATAATGTGAAAATTCAAAATCTTCAAGTTTTATAATTTATGACAGTAAAAAACAAATCCAAACCAAAAACCTTGTGCTAATATAACAGCAATCACTGCCTGTAGGATATTCAGGAATATTTAAAACAATGCCAGTTGTGCGATCAACAGAAGCAGGACTTGTCTAGTCTCCTCTCATACCAGCGCAGGTTTTCGACTAGTGTCAGTGTTAACAAATGGCAACTCTAAAGCATGGAAGATAATAATCAGTGTATCTGGATAAAGAAAGAACAAAATGTAGACATGCAGGTAATTATTCACAGTAGAAATGAGGCACAGAAGACTAACAGAGATCTAATTTTAAACAAAAATGCTACACAATCTCAAATATCCCCCAGAATTTAAAGTTGAATATTTAAGTCTATGATAAGAGAGGAAGCATGTCAAGACTTGAGTCTATTGCTAACTCTAAGAGAAAAGTTCAACACGCTGAACTCTAAAACAGAAATATAGTTCTCAACTTCTTTGCTCTGGGTTTTCCCTAAGAATTAACTGCTAGGATGTGCATATGTGTGACAGAAGGGAAAGGCTCCGAAACAGCACACAGCTCAATCTTTTTCAGCTGAAATATTTAGAACATACTGAAAACATTGTCACACCCTGAGAACTTCTACACATTCTCATCAGTGTTATATTGTACAGCAATATGAAAAGTTAAAGTCAGATGCAAGATTTGAAAATAGATGGCGGGCACATTACAACTGCTTACAACTGCATATTGTAGGGCTGCTGAGTCTTTCTCCAATGTAAAATTTGTGGCTCTGACCATGTTTACAGTTTTAGAATTTTTCCACAGAGCCATCTCAAAACATTATCGTACACTAATACAGCAATGACATCGACAACAGACTTGTTTTTCATTTTATTGAAGACTCAGCTTGAGCATGTTGTACTGAGGAACAAGATAATACAAGGTCAGTTAAATGGAGAGTAAAGTCAAGTTTGGAAGAAAAAAGTTATTTTCTTTATTTGCTTTTGACAGACTCATCTTTTTTCTTTCAAATATGATCGTCATGACTCTCATCTCGAAACTGTAGTACCTCACAATTCACAGGACTATTTCTTAAAACTTCACAAATCACCCTTAAGAATGAGATTTATGAGTTATTTAGAGGTTTTCAAACTGCCTGTCCCATGTTCTTAAAACCTCATATTTTCAAAGCTTCAAGTTAATAATGTAATTATAAATACTATCATAAAACACATTTGCCTTGAATCAGCAAGGTATCCCTTTGACAAGGGATCAACCAAGAGACCCTCTCTCCTGTTCAACACCTTATCACAGAATCCCAGAATGGCTTGGGTTCGAAGGCACCTTAAAGCCCACCCAGTTCCAACCCCCTGCCATGGGCTGGTTGCCACCCACTGGGTCAGGCTGCCCAGGGCCCATCCAGCCTGGCCTTGAACACCTCCAGGGATGGGGCACCCACAGCTTCTTTAGGCAACTGTTCTTGCCTAGTACTACACAGAAAACTGGTGGGATCACGCAACATTTCAAGAAAAAAAGGTCTCACAGAGAAGATTTTGCTGGCAGTTTCAACAGCAGTATAGCAAAGGAGGACAGAGATGATCTCTAAAGTAATTAGGATGTAAAGTCATTTATGGCTTTCAGAAGCCACGATTTCACCCAGAAGCCAACAGACATCGAAAGCAACTGCCAGAGGACTGATGCAGTCTGTGCTTCCAGACTACCTCCACTAGAGGAGCAGGATGCCATGCAGGGCCACCTCCAACACCAAAAGAACAACTGCTGCCCTGGCCAAGTGCAATTCAGCCTTGCTCACAGAGCAGCGTTTCAAACAAAGAGCATCTTCAGTTTTGCGCTATGGCATGTCTTTGGACCAACTGACTTACAGAGGATGCTAGGATGCTGATTTTGACTGACAAGGCCATATAGGATCCTCTAGGTCGAAAGGACTGGTTTTCTCTGGATTGCAGGCAACAGGAGTTGTGGGTTTGGGATGCTATTGTTTTGGGAGATCCATACAGATGCTCTGACAGTAGGTCAGGTTTTGAAAATGGCTTCATACTTGGCTCAGCAGAAACAAAGTTCATGAACGGTCACTTGTTTTCTCAGATGAAAGCCCACCAGGAGTGCAGGATACAGTTTAAATTAGCAAAGGCTGTTAATAAATATTAAAGGGAGTAGTTCTCTTGATTAACATTTGACATGCTGATGATACTGTTGAAGAAAAATTCAAATAAAGTTAAGGTATTAAGGGGCAGCTGAAGGGTTTTTTTTATTATTATTATTTTATTTTGCTTGAAATAGTCCCTATTTGAAAGCTTTTTCATTTTTTAAAATCTTAAACGAAAGCGAGTGCAACATACAGTGCAAAAAAGAAAGATATACTAAAAAAAAAAAGAACACCACACACCACCACCACAACAACACAACAAATAAACAACAACCACAACAAATACTTTGGAAAGAAGCCAGTAGATGGGAAACCTATGCCCCTATTAACCAAGAGAGTGGCAATTTCTGAAGTCACCTTTCTGAAAACTTTGGATGCAACACAACTCTGAATATGCCAGCTAGAGTACATACTGTATAGAGGCTTATACTACATGGCACTGACACTTTTTGGCAGTAGCAAGAAGGAAGAGCCTCCAGTAGAAGCAACGAGTGGCGCACTGGGAATTAAGTAACAGGGTCAATCAAAGCGCCTCAATTTTAGACATTGAAATCAAATTTATGAGATTGCAGCTTCAGGATGCAATGTTTTTCTTCTTTACTACTACAGCAGGGTAAAAAAAAAAAAAAAAAAAAAAAGAAAAAAACACACAAAAAAACACCACCACCAACTTCTGTGGTGCCAATATAATTCTGCGAGTTTAAATATTTCATAATACAAGGGGGAAAAACAGCAAGGGAAGGTCAAGTTGGGTACTCCTACATAATACTGACCTAACATTTGGATTTCCGAAATAACTGAGAACGGAGATAACTGAGAAGGATGGGGGAAAGAAGAGGAAGCGATAAAGTAACCATTTATATGTTTAAGGCATTTAGAAAGCTGCCATGACATAAGATCCCTGCAATCTTTAATATATTGCACTCACTTAGTATCTGTGTTATATGTAAATTCATATAGATGAATTACCTTCATTAATATATATCCTGCAGCATCTCAGCCACTCTCAGAGCCAAAGCAGTGGGCAGATAAGTAAAGATCAGATCAGTAAAGTCCTCAAGCTCTACAGCTGAGGAGAGTGCTACATGAAAGTACCAAACAAATGCAAAGAATAAGCAAAACGATGCCTAAAGCACAATGGAAGAGGGCCAAGATGGAAGGGAACATGAAGGGAAATATTTCAGAGCAGATGACTGCTGTTAATCAATTTACTATGGCCTAAAAGCACACTCTTCTAAACCAGCTGTATTAAGACACATAGAAGTAATTTTTCTTTGATTTTTTTTTTCCCCCAAGAATCTCTTACTGAGATAAAGCACTTCTTCCCTTCGCCATCATAATTTTCTTTATAGTATCATCTTCCCACAATCTTTTCAACTGGATGCAACTTCAGGTGTAAAGCCACACCACATCCAATACTGCAACAGAGAACTGAAGTTATCCAGGAGTCTGTTATCCCCAGAGAAGATCTAAAATTTGTGCAAGAGCCCTCTTGCCTCTACTGCCATTATTAGAAAGCCTGGGCCTTTCCCAAATAGTTAAAGGCTTATTTGGATTTAGCTGGATATAATTCTGACCTAATATTTGGACTTGCATTAAAGGCCAAGCACTTTAAATTTATGCTAATGTTATGGATCTCAAGGTTGGATAACTGGTAAGCGTGCTCTGCTGAAGACCATTCCTTAAGCTCACCCAGAAGCCAAAACTGATACACAGCAGAGAAACCCAATTACAAAGTAGCACACCTCATCAGGAACTTACATTAGACCTTCAAAATCCGCTAGTTAGTTGCCTACTGATTTCCAAGTAGAGTTGAAGATGTTCACAAACGTACAAAGCCCAAAACGGCCTGGAATGTGCCTATTCTTGCTTTCACTGTGTTACGTATGTGTCTGTGTGTGTGTGTGTGTAGACATGTGTATATATAAAAACCATAAGAGCTTGAGTAACACATCTAAATGAATAAAATAATAGAAACAGTAAGCACTGTCTGCAACATTTTTCCCCTTCTAGATTTTGATGATGATTAGGGCCTACAACAAACCCTATGAACCACACTAAAAACATCAGCTTCTTTCAAACCATACTGCTGGCATTTCAAATATTGTGTGGACAATGGCCACCGGTATCAGTAATCAGGGCGATCCTTCACCCTGTGGAAGCCAACCACAGTTCTGAACTCATGAAATTCTAGTTCTTTTACTTCAAAACTCAGTCTTCCCCCCACCTTCGACTATTTTTTTTCTAATCTTATTTTGTTTGTTCTTTAGTTTTTGAAGTGCTTATTATTTTGAAAACTGCATTTGCACTTATCAGAGTAAGCTGGGTACTAACGCTTGAAAGCAGGTCCTTGGAGAGACCAAAGTTTCAATACTATCACATACTCACACACACAGAGATTATATTAGATTTCATATAACGAATACTTCTTCTCTAAGTGGAGTTCTGAAGGTATTGCTTATATTCTCGAGGGGGAAAGGAACAGACGGGATTTCTATGGCCCTACAGTCTGCATGCTGTGCATGTCATGTAGCAATAAATAATTCATATTTTGACCTTATGGGATACCTTTTACCCATGGATTTCAAAGAGCTTTTGCAAAGGTGGATATATGTTTCATTATCTCCTGTTTACAGATCGCAGGATGAACAGAGAAATGGAATGACCTACTCAAGGTCATTCAGCGAGCCAGGTGTAGGTGGGTGACACCAGGCATGATGCCTTTTTGCTCAGCTTGCAGCTTATAGCAACGCTACGGAAGCAGCCAGATACTCTCTTCAACTCAAACAATACCCATGAGAAAGCACAACGGATGTTAGCCCTTTCACAAACTTACAAGTTGTTGTGGGTTAATTAAAGCTTGTCCCATGGCAGGGCCTAGCTCCCTCCCCCACTCCCCCCTTTTTTATGGAGGCTGGATAGAAGAGTGAGAACGGAGGAGGCACGACTGAGGTAAAAGATAATTAGTTTACTGAAAACAGCTAAGGAATGCAAGATAATACAATATGAAAGGAATTAAGAGCAATAAATCTAATAAATTGGAAAGTACGGGAGCATCTCCTGACCTGTGTGTCCACAATGGCGATCAGAGGCAAAAGAGGCCAGGAACAGCTCCCGGAACCCAGAAACCACGTGGGAAGGGACTGGGGCATTCTGGGGGCTGTGGTTTCCCCTTTGCAGCCCTCCCACCTGTGACACCTTATTACATGATGTCATGGTATGGAATACCTGTGAAAAACCATGACATATGTCTAAAGATATCCATGGAGAAAAGCGAGAAACAGTAACTGACTCAAGGAACATGGTACCAGGAAAGGGCACTAGCTCCATGAGCAGAGCATGGAGCTCCCTGTTCAGCATCTCCTGAGCAAGTATTCACAAATTTGCCTTTACTGGAGCACCAATTTCTTGGAGACCACCTCAGACACAAGTCTGCACTTGAAAAAAGTAATTGTGCTATACTAATACAAGAATTGTACAGACAGGTATTTCAGCAGATTGTTTTCTGATACAGATTTCATCACACCTTGAGAACAGTCCAAACTGAAAATAATTTATTTCAGAAATATTGATTCTACCTACAACAAATGACCAGAAGAAGGTATATTACTGGGACGAAAAGTTATTTAAAACAGAACTGAGGCATATTAAATGTCCTAGGAAATTGAAGATATTCTTTTACATTTTCATAAGCTAAAAAAGTGGTGTTTTCATAGTGTTAATATTCCTCTCTGACTTCTGAAGAAAAATATTTAAACCAAAAATAAACATGCAAGAAATGCCCTACAGAAAACTGTAATGAATAGCAACCCCAAACTAATCCATAAATGTGAGAACATTTATGAGACTGTACCACTGTGGAAAGACAGTTTATTTGTTAGTTAACACCACAGTAGCAATGGTTTGGTTTAATCTTGCAGTTCTCTGAACTGTCTTACCTAACATTAAATCCGAGGCTCCATTCATGTCCTTAACTGCAAAGATTATGTGCAAATGCTTTGTTGGCATCGGATCAGATCGCTCCTGACTTTTCAGGGTGGAGTCCTTATGTTGTGTCAGGCTGCTGAGGACTTAAAAGCATACAACATGCACAAATTAATCTGTTCAGCTGCCCTCTGAAGTGCTGGAGCAGTAGGACCCAAGATCCATATGTGTTAACCAAGAGAGATAACAAAGAAGCGAGCCTTGGGTTGTGTCTTTGTTTTGCTTTGGTTTGTTTCTTTTTCTTTCCCTGAAGAAAGAACATACAATAATCTGCCACAAAGGGCAACTTACTTTGTCGAAATAGCATGATATTTAAGCAAGACAAAGATTTATATTTTACAGGGAAAAAAAATTATCACCATTGGCATATAACAATGGGTAGTAAAACACTATTTCATACAAGCACTTCAAAGCTAGATTAAACTACACAAAATTGGAGTGCTCCCTTCACAGAAAACAAGTTTTAAAAAAGGTGTGTGGGGGGGAGGGGGCGGGGAAGGGAAAAAAAGAAGGAAAAATAATCATAAACCACATACACTCCTTCCTCTGCAGGTGCTAAAATAAATTAAAACCTGGCTATTGCTAACCAAAGTATCATTCTGAAACAAAAAAAAAAAAAAAAAAGTGTTTTTGTCTGTACCATAGGAATGAAGTTAAAAGACACACACCATGCATTAAGAGAAGATAAGATTTGCCAGAATTTTCCTGGGATTAATTAAAGGGAAATCATTTAAAATCCCTCTCTTTTTTTCTGAGCCTCTCCCAAGTGAACTTACTCCATTTAGGTAACATATGCAAAGTAGGCAGGCAGGTAGCTGCTCTTTTCCAAAGACATTCTCCACAACAAAGCAATCTGATGATGCTTTAAAGAATTTTTTTTTAAACTTTTGAATCATAAAAGTGTTCGAGACCAAATGATATATGTTCCTCTGTGGAAACAGAGTCCTGCAGACAGTAAAAAGAAACGTGCATATGTCATCAAAAATGCCTGCGCAGGTTTTACAATAAGCTGTCAAAAGTCTTGATATTTACACCTGGTTCCAAAAAAGAGTGAAGGCACGGAAGAGGTAAGCAATGCTCCTCGGTAGAGTTCGGTGTTTGATTCCCATCAGCATCAAGGACAGAGCTGAGCACAGCTCCTGTGCAAGAGCAGCCTGACTGTACGCTGCCAGGAGTTACCACTTGCATGTACAGCCTCTGTTTCACCACAGTTCTCCCCATACCTTCTGTGTATGTAAGCTCCTTACCCCTTTTTTTCCTCCTTTGCTACTACTTTCACCACCTGTGCTTAAGGAGATACTATGTAAATTATTATAAGCTTATTAGCTTTAAGTGGTCATGTCTGCAAACATGGGCACTGCTGCTGCTTTCGCCAATCAGCTTTAACTAATCTGCACACTAATATTGCTCTGGCTGTGCTCAGGATTGACTGTCACGAGGTCAAAACAGTCACCTGAGCTGACACGGACCCCAGAAACCACACATTTCTTCTAAAGACTAGCATCAAGTTAATTCCCATTTAGATAGAAAATAAGTGTCAAATTACCACTTCTTCATTTTTGAGATGTCTGCTGCAGCACATGCATTGCTCAGAGCTGATGTCCTCTCCAGCTTACCTAGGCAGCTGGTTAAAGAGAAATCTCTCATCAGATCCCACACCTCAGAACTGGGATCTTTTGTGTTCCTACCCAGTTTACAAGTGAGGAGAACCAAATTCAGCAGTTTCATCCTTGTGGTATTTCACCTTAATTTGGTGCTTTCTGTGAGAAGTAATTTAACTCCGCACCTTCCCTACTTCCTATTCCACTAGTAAATTAAATCTATCAGGAATAAAAGTTCTTTCAGCTCAGTCTAAATTGGCAAATTATGACTTTTACCCTAAAGTTACACAGTGCTTAGCCTGGAATGCAGCACAAAGAAAACATCTATGTGCTAATTTATTTGTAATGATTTTCCAATGGTTTAATGACAGTTTAAAAATGTCTCAGTATCCAGAATATTCCTGTGACAATAACTCACTTGTGGTGACCTAAATAGCACTGATACAGCAGTGATGGTGCCCTTTTGCAACACGACTTAAACACCTGAATTAGACCAGGTAAGCACTGACCCAGTTAAGTTATGCTTTAATACAGGACAATAAGGAAGGAATTCTACCAGGGAAAGGTATCTTTTGGGAGCAGAATGGGAGGAAAGCTAAGAGACAAATACATAGTGCTTTACTGTATCTGTATGCAAGGCGCAGTCTAAGAAATGATAGCTTTTGTCTGTTGCTTTTTCAGAATGAGAATAAAGGAAAACTAAATTAGATATTTGGATAACACTGAAATGAAACCACGCTTACTAACATGGCACACAGGAGTCTCACCTACTTACCAAAGCGTAGATCAGAACTTTTTGTTCAATTTAGAATGGAAACCTTCACACTCAGCTTTGAGTAATACTGGAAGAGTCATTTTAACTATTTTATCACCAGAAATTTATTAGGGCACTATGAAGTACGTGTCACTTGTTAAAGGTTTCATATATCCCTCAGATCGGTTGATATGTTAACATGGTTTACATTTTATAGAAGCATACAGCGTATGCATTAAGTAGATGCAATTGCTGGAGATGTTTCAGTTGCTGCAATTCAAACTAGCTAGTCTATTATTTACAAAATAGCTCTGTACATGTCCTTCACTTAGATTTAATCAGTCAAACTATGAAAATAATCCCATAATATTTCAATATGTTTTCAATAATAATATTTCAATAATAACATTTTGGTACCTTTTTGTACTTCAAAAAGAACATAAGCAGAGAAAACAGCTTCCTTTTTTAAGTATGAAACCCATCGTGTTAATCTATTTTCCTTTCTACTCCATACATTAAGAACAGTTTTTCCCTACCAATTTACTTTTCTATTTTACAACACCAAAGCAGAGTAAACCCAGAACATCTACCTGAAGTTGGCACTTACAGGGTAGAAATGTGGCAACAACAGTCCCTGTTTTCAGGTGGAATAGCTGCCATGCAAGCAGGAAATCCATACAAGCCATTGCCACAACAGAGACAACCCCCTGATACTGAAGAATTACACTCCCGCCTTTAAGATCAAAAGGTCTGTTGGGTCACTCTGCTGTCCCACCAGCTCCTACAAAGGCCCACTCTACTGCCAAATGTCTGTTCATCAATACAAGAGCAGAATGGACGGCGGTATTTCTAAATGACAAAGTTTGTTTTGGTGGTTTTTGGTTTGCTTGTTTGGGGAGTTAAAAATCTGTAGAAGGAATTAAGTTGAAATTAAGGTATGTTGCTTGGCATTTGAGAAGAGTAGTTTTCATTTCACTGTATTTTGACAAACTGGAAAGTTTCAAAATCTTGTGTGACCAAATCAATCAAACTCACGTGGAAGCAGTCACTGAGCCGCACAAATGCCTTAAAGCTTTCAGCAGCAGCATTTTGCTGCAGGTATAGGCATGGCTAAAGCGAATACATTCGTCTCCAAACTGAAATGGAATTAAACCCAGCAGTCAANTCCTAAAAAAAAAAAAAAAAAAAAAAGAAAAAGAAGAAAAAACACCTTTATTTTATCAGTATTTAAAAATCCTTCCTCCAAAACAACATCTTTCACTATCTTATTTATCTTAATACCATATGCTTGCAATTTCCACTCTCTGTAAAAGTCATCCTGGAAAACCAAAGGCAAATTTTTGTGAACCACAGTTATAATAAAATAACTCCCTCCATGGAATGGTCTGAAAGCTTGGAGTGCTCCCGCTGCACCTCCCCACATCTGGCACACGCATCAGATTACAAACCAGCAGGCAAAGCGAGGAGACGGGAAGGGAGATAGTGGCTGCATCACAAACACAAGGCAGCACGCTTCGATAGCGCAGACTTCTCCTTCTGACTGCCAATGCGTCAAAGTGTGACAAGTACAGGCAAAGACGGGAGAAGTGCACACAGACATGCAGAGATCCCCTGTGTCAGTCAGTTCCCTGGAAGGCCCCAGGTTACACAAAATATGCTTGGAAGGCTTCACAGCCATCACACTGCGCCAGAAGCGCAACTGGGCTTCTGATTTTGTTGACTGACAAAGGTCATAGGAAATCAGTCTCTCACTCACAAGACTCTTCCACTTTATGTCATTTGTGATTTCATAGGCTCAAACGAAACCTAGAACTACCTAATGGCTAATATGCCATAATATATTTTTGTCAGCCTAATAAATGCAGTTTATCCATTGATCTTCTTTCTGTTTAGGTTTTGCAAACTCAGAACACAACTAGGTACGTGCTTTGAGAACAACACAAGAACAGAGTGGGACTATCGGTAGCACAGTTTCCCAGGTCTCTCTGAAGCCACGCTTCCTCGTCCCTTCATCCTCAAGGCATCAGCAGGACACATAAAACCTTCACCACATCTTTAAGGCTCAGCAATAAATACCCCACAGTCTGAATTATCAAAATCATTCAGAACGGTCAAATGATTTTTTGTTCAAAACCAACTTGGCACGCTACTCAGGAAGCCATTAAGGCAAACAAGAACGACAAAAGTGGAATTCTTTTTGCTAAGCTAATTGATGGCTGTACCAAAATGAAACATGCAACTGCATATGTAAAACTTTCAAAGACGCACTGTATTACAGTTACAAAGCAACTTCCCCTCCGTGCCCGCTGTAATATGATCGTAATTGCTGTGAAAGGGCGAAAGACCGACTATATGTTAAATCCTGCCATCTGTAGGTGCTTTACACAGTTCCATTTGCTGCTGCTGGGTCAAAAGTTTACAGTATTTTCACTTGCTCATAACCAATCACAGCAGTCTTTGCTATGTGTAATCTTTGACCCATTCTCAAAGCAATTTTTGTATTATACAGTCATACGATTACACCGAAGAAAAAACAACCCACACGTTTTATTAAGAATACATTTCTTGTTGGTTAGCTTAGTAATTATTATTATTATTTCCATATTCAGAAAGCATACTGTACAGATATTGTTCTTCCCAGTGAACTCCCTTGGAGCCCAGCAACCACGCTGAATTCTCCCCATGAAGTGCTCCAGCACTTCTGGCCGCGTGCAGTCGGAACCACATGCGGAACGTGGCTGGAAGGCGCTCACTGTACCTGCAGCCTGGAAAGGAGGGGGAGCAACCACTCAGTCTGTCCTAAAAGGAGGAGAAGCTCTGCAGACATTTCAACTAATGTTCACAGTGAAAACAGAAACCGTCTTTGACAATTGAATTTTCACAAGAATATCCCCACATACTTAACTCAAAAGTGGATATGCAGAGAGAGATGCATGGAGATATTTCTGTTGCTGATATTATTATTAAAATACTTACACAACAAGTAGTCCCATGAACAACAGAATTAATGAAGCCTCATCCCCCACAGATTAACATCTCCTGGTTGGTTGACTTTGGTGTCTAGCAAGGTGAAATCTTTGAAGGAAACTTTTCCCACAGCTGGGTCATTTGTGAGAAGCCTATCTGTTCCCATTCCTAGGATTCACAGGCAACTAAATGAGATCATTTCATGCCACAGCCTTTCCCTCTGTCAGGACAAGTCTAGGTGCTCCCACCTATACTCAGCTACCTTTTTTCACAAAACCTGTGGCCTCTGAACATGGAGATCTCTGCATTGCCAAAAGATGTGACGAAAATCACCAACATGTTAAGAAGCCACCAAGGGAGATGAAGGAACAACATGTGTGCATGTATGCAAGTGCGTGGTGACCTCATGAGTCTTGTTTACATAGGAAAGGAGAGTATTTGACCTTCTTATAATTTCACAGAAAGCTAATTTAGATGGCCCAAACTAGGTAGCTGGTTATACTAACAGATTGCCTAAGAGAAGTATCATAATATTCAAATCCACCTTTAGTGGATTTTGTTTGACAGTTTTCAAAGGAAAACAGAGAACAGACCCCAAGTCTTCTACCAGGAGTTACACATAAAGAAATGCATTTTCAAGGACATGTATTTTACAGTAGTCTATGAATTGTGGTAGATTTGTGATCGTTTCTTCCTTCTTCTTCTCTTTCTTTAATTTAGTATTTATGCAAGTGCACTCTACCTCCAAGGACAAACTAAAGTCAGCACTCATGAATAGTTGCAAAGCTGTGTCTCATGTCTGATTCTTACATGCTAAATCCTTTGTAAATGTAACAGAGAACAAAAGCAAGCCCATGCCGCTGAAAATGTATGTCAAGATACAAGAGAATAATCAAATGGATAACAACATTAAATCATTTCTAAGCAGTTCAAAACCTAAAATATATTCACGTTCCAAATTAAAATTACATAGTCACAACCATTTCCATTAAAAAAAAAAAAAAAAGAAAAAAAGAAAACTAACAAAAAAGACTAAAAATTACCCCAAAGATCCCAAATCAAATCTAAGGCTGAAAGAGTCCATTAACGTCTTACCTCTTAGCATAACAAAGACCATAGGATTTTACTTAGCAGCTCCTAAAGCAGGACTGATACTCTGGCATCCCTCAGCTACCTTTATTGCATTTGTGCTTTGTTACCAACAATCCACCCCATTCAGAAATTACCACATCTGGACATGTGTACTGCCAAAAGCAAAACACACAAAGTATGTACTTCTAAATTGGTGTCTGCACTTGGAGATACTTCCATGGCTCTGATCTGAAAATGCAGTTAGAAAACAAGTTGTTCCATTCTCAATCATTCCTGTCTAAAATATTTAACAAAATTCCAGACAAGGTAGACCTTTGATCTATTTATGGACCTAATATGCTTGGAAAATACTGGGTTTTTTTTCCTCATTTTTGTGTCCCTGATTAGCAACAATGACAGAAGATTAATTTAAAACATTGCTGAAACAGATTTTTAAAGTTTCAGTACTTCTACTGAACTCTGTAATTTTTCTTACTGTAGGAAAATGAAAGGGAAAGATCTTATGACCAGAAGTTGAGGGAAGCCTTGAAAGTGCCATTTAATTATTGAAGAGCTAGAACATTACAGCAACAAATGTACAGAAATCTTCAAAATGAGATTATTGCTTGGTAGAAGTCCCACCAGAATAAAAATACACAGGATCTGAACACAGGTGGTTACACCTCCTTTAAACAGTGCATCACTTCTAGTTTTTCTATAGTTAAAAAGGCAATTTTTGAAAGTCTGTGGCTATAGAGCACAAATTTATACTACTGTTTATACCACTGGGGCAATTTGGAGAGTCCAACACTGGCCTCAGCAATATGGTTAGCTGGGCCCCATTCCTGACAAATATCCCCAGGAAGCAGATCTTTCACACCAGAAACCATACAACTGCCTGACGAGGCTCAGTGGGATTTACAAGGACCTGGATTTCATGTAGGTACACAGAACACCGACAGCAGAGAAGTATGATGAAGGAGAATCGGTGCTTTCATGCAGTTTAATTAAAGAACAACAGTTCTGCAAAAATACTAGAGGCCAGGCTAATTGCCATGACTCTCTACAGCAGTGCATATATGTCCGTTTGACCGTGTTGGAATTAATAATACAGATTACTTAGACACATGCACAAAAGTAAATTAAAGTTTTTTCTACCATTGGCTGAAAGAAACATAACAAGTCGAGATCATAAAACTATAGTGCCTTCTTTGTACATGATCTTCCTGTTACTTCAGCTTCGCCTGAATCATCTTCATCACAACAAGAGCTTAATGGATCCCTAAATGCAAAAATTCTTAAAACAGTCAATATGAAAAAATGCAAAATTTAAAGAAAATATAAATAGTATAAAAAATTGCAATCTTCATTTACTGTTTAACCTTATGAAAATCAAAATACACAACTAAGCATGGAGATAATTGTTCTGGACAATCTGTATATATTAAATATTCAGTGCTCTCATGCACCAAGTATATGTATTATCTTAGGATAATAAAATCTTTATAGACTATTACAGCATCCAATGAAAAGTACATATACAATATGTTTTTTTTTCTTTCCAGCTTCCTATGCTCTTTTCAGGTTTAATAGTTACTTTTTCAAACCACTTTTGAAATTATCCTAAAAGGCAACATAAAACTATAATATCCAAGTCTCCTGAGAAAGTACTATTTGACTTCTCAAATGGCAATTAGAAGTTTGAATCTTATGCAAATAAGATGCTTTTTATATACCATAGTGGCTTGTAAGTGATAAAGGCATTTTTAATGAAGTTCTGAAGGATGTGGTTTTCTGTTAAAAAGGTCACCTATTACAAGAGCTTTGCCATTATATTTTGGTGGTTGGCTATAGATCCTGCCACCACCTGATTCTCACAGACCTCCACTCCCAGTCCTCACAGTAGTCACCGATCCGACCAGCCTGCACATGCCACAAGGAGCTATCCTAGAAATACTGCCAAGATGCCAGCGATGAAATAAGGCTGGGCCAAAACATGAGGGAGGCTCTTTCCACTGCCCTGGAGGCAGCCCTGCAAAACTGGGCTGAGACAAGCCCTGAATAATGCCCACTTGCTGGGCAGCATCTGCTGCTTCCCCGTCTCCTTTGGCAAAAAGCAGAGACAAATCTCCTGCAGGGTGGCCTTGGCCCACAGACCACCATTGGGACTATACCGTTCTACGAGTAAGAGCAACCTATTCATTGCATCGAACTGGTTGGCCCTACAGTCCTCTTTGACGGCACAACCCCTTCCAGTCCCTTAACCCAATGACAAACATTGCGCAATGTGAGCACGTTTCAACACCTGGGCTTGGGTTAGGAACTCAGCCATGAAGAAAACTACGGCCACACTACGAAAAGAAACACATGAGTAACTCTGGCAAGTGTCAAAGACGAGGCTCTTCTGAATTAGCGATGGTAATGTTATAGTAATGTTATAACGAACTTAACGTTACCTATGCACAGAACAGAGAGTATGAAAAAGCTCAAGTGTAAGCTGTGCCACCACCCTCCTTCAGAGTGGGAACTGTATGTTCTCTTAAAACTTTGGAAGACAAGAACAGGAAGGAATAATATGTTATAACCCTTACTTACAGTTTTAGAACAACAACAACAAAAAAAAAACACACAAAAACCTCAAAATATACCAAGCTACCACCATTTTTCACAGGTCTTAAAGCAGTTTTCATTTTCCTTGGCCTTCCCTTGTCTCTCCTGTTAAATTACAGGCAAAAACCCTGGGAAGCTTCAAGCAGAACTCTGTCCTGATTTCTCTTCCCTTCACAATTGCTGTTATATGTAACCTGGTGTTTATGCAGAGGCTGTTAAGACTTCTTTTGCTTTTAAAATTCCATCAAGAGTAGTGTAGCTTGGTGTAGCTCTTCTGGTTGTTCCAGTGATAACAAAATAGTTAGCTACTTTTTCCCAAAGAAGGGAAAATCTCAGGCAGCGTAGTATGAAATAGTCCTTTTAGGGATTATTTCTTGCATAAAGTCAAAAGACAGTCACTATAAGCGTATGATACTTCACAAAGCCTTGAGTAAGCACTTTCCACTATTTATCTGTTAGTTGAAGAGGAAAGATAGGAAAGGGAAGCAAAATGTTTCCTTGCCACCATATTATGTTTAGGATAGAGTAATGTTTGTTGAGGTCTGCCAGAAGGTTCTTACAGGGCTTTGCAAAATGTTGTACCACCTCTCACATGAGGAAAAGCCTCTCCAAGACTGTCAGAACAAGAAAAGCCCCACTAGTGATCCTGGTAGGTGAGGAGTGCCTTACCCTCAGCAACCAACCGGGGCTTCCTCAGAGCTCTCCTGGGAGAGCTGCCCATCCCTGAACTGGCTCCCTGGCCCTGAACAGGCTCCTCTCCAGCTCTTCCCAGTAAGCAGAGAGAGCAGGGAATATTCAGGAGGAATTCCGTATTCAAGTGCCTGACGGCAGCAGAGGCAGAGAAGTGATGACAGGACCTGTCTGGATGAGAAGCTAGAGCTCTCCTCAAAGGCCCCAAACAGCTTAAAACATATTTGAAATGACCTGTGAGCATATAGGAGCAGAAGAACTCTTTCTTATGCCTCTGTACTTGCTGTGCTTTTCTGCCATACCGAGTGCATGAGCACAGTCAATGGCAGGATGGCTGAATTAACTCAGAGAAAAAGCTGTCCAAAACAGCTGAGCAATCAATCCTCAAAAAATTAATGATAAAAGACTTTGAATAAAGCCAATTTGTAATGGAATGTAAGAAGTGAAGTCCCTGAAGAGAGAAGCTGTCTACCAGCTCCGCAGCAGGTTTTGCTGTCCCATGCAGTTTACGGTGGCCCGCAGCCAGCTTGGCCCAGGCTCCCCTGGTCGCAGGGCCTGGAGGCAGGCCAGGCTCGCTTGCAGGCCTCGGTGCTGCTGCCAAGCTCAGGGGCGAGTGAAGATCCCCTTCTGTGAATCTGGTTACGAGCAAGAATATCAGGGTATTCAAGTGTTCTTATGCAAGTCGAGTTCCCTCTGTTTATACAGGGACGGAGCATGCGAAATAGAATACTTTACCCTGCTAGGGAAAACCAGCCACAGACTGTTAATTATATGGCTATTTGCACTTTGACTGGAAGAGGAAGTAAGCTGATTATAACTACTTTGGGCTTTACTCCTGCAACTGCATTGAAACCACATTTATGACAGCTGAAACTATGCAATTTATATAATGTGGGCACTTCCTGTTTCTGAAACGAGTACTCCACTACTACCACACAGTTCACGTTAACTTTTCTGGAACTGGAATGTATTAAATGTGTCCAGTTTTGAAGACTGGCCTTAAGATCTTATTTTACTATTTTTAAATGGGTAGATAAAATGCATATATTAAACTACTGCTGTCAAGCATCTCTATTTCTAGGACCTAAAGCATATTCCGCAAGGCATCAGGAAGCACATATGCTGTACACGTGTGAGCCCCAAACGCCCAGCTGTCACCAGGGCCTGCTCAGAGCCCAGTGACGTGGTCACAGTCACCGTGCGTCCCACTGAGCAGGTAGCTCGTGCTCTGACTGTACACACCGGCAGATCCGCCTTTTTCCACTCTTTATGCAGCATTTCAGACAATTTGTAACAGCAGCCTTGTTATTCTGAGCAGCACATTATTAATTCTTAATTGTGGGAAGTGTATGTTGAATTTTATAGACACTGAGCATGTGGAGTAACACAGTCCTCCCGGCATAAATAGTAATAAAAAAAAATCATTATTTGACCAGAAGATAATTTTGAAAATACCATTTAATAACCCTAATAAGCAGCAGGTTGTTTCCTGTGCCTTTTCTCTTACTTTGCTTATTCAATTGGATCTCTCAAACCAAACTTTGCAAGGAGTGCAATTACATAAATCAACCCTCTTCTTTTTCAATGACAGTTATTTTCCTAACAGATTACAGCGGGAAGGCATCTGTAGACTGATCAATTAAATACCAAATGCACATCCAGTAATGCGTGATAAGATGGGATGATAATTCTTATTCACAAAAAGAAAAGACATTTAATTTACAATGTATTGTTACAGATTTGTTTCCTGACACACAGCTTGAGATTCAAGTACCCCCTATAAATGTATTTACAGTTTAGATCTCCAAATCCTTAATACAGAGAAGAGTCAGCATTTCTACTACCTCTAATTGTTCTGCTCTCCAGGACCACAGCCTCTTACATCTGATCATTGGATCCAGCCCTACAACTGTGAAACATGCCAGCTTTGCAGTGCTAACAGAGAGCAAACTATTACAGACCTCTTAGTCTCAGACTGGAAGAAGATTAAATAAAGGTTCAATTGAAAAGTTCTTATACAAAAAAACCCTCCAACCAAAAGCACCACCAAAGCTAAAACTTCAAATTCTATTATGCCTGATGTAAAAAATTCTCTTTCCTTAACTTGTAAAGTAAGCATGGTAAAAGGTCTAACTTGTGCACCTCTTTTAAAACACTTCTCTTGGTGCCCTCTGCCCTGCCCCAATCACAGGCATGGCCCCAAAGTGGCCCACAACCCTGTTTGCCCGCAGAAGAGGCCAGGCCCACCACATCCTCCTCCAAGCCACCCTCAGCCTCGAGCCGGTCCAGCCTCACAGTCAGCGCCTTCAGGAGCTGAAGAGCCAGCCACCAACCAAAGACGTGGGTAGCTGGCACGAGGGAGACAGGGCAATATCTCTGCTGCAGGGCTGCAAACAACCCTTCAAAAGCCATCAGACCGAGGTTAGTTTTAATGACACCGCACTGGTGACATCCCCACAGAAAGCGGTCCCATGTTCAGTCTCTACCCTCCAAACACGGGAAGACGTAGTGAAAGCCAGTTCTCAGCAGGCGGGCTAAGGTTGCCCAATTACCTAAAGAGCCTCACCAAGCTACAGACCCAAACTGAAAATCTCAATTCCTTTTTTCTTTTTTTTTTTTTTCTTGTAAATTTTGGACTGAAACCTACTGTTTCTACATGGAAGCACTCATATAAAGCATTGCAATCTTATCCCTAAAAGTACTGTATTTCTAATGTGGAAAAAAAAAAAAAAAAAAAACTTCATGAAGGCAGCCCAGATTAGCTAAATGATACATCATGGTGGAACAATTCTGCTGTTAAAGAGTGTGCAGATGTTACGATTGAGGCAAAGAAAGACTTTCTTCAGCTACAGCACAGCTGCTGCATACAACTTCAAAAAGACTTGGCACAGGACTTCAGCCACAAAACTTCCCCCTCACTCCATTTCATGTCATCTGAGACTCCAGCGAGCTGCACCAAGGACAAAGCTAACTCAGGGGGAGTGTGGAACATCTTATCAGTAGGGCAGCTCCTTGTACTGCCAATGCTCACATGCACCTTCACAAAACTCAGCTACATGTCTCCATTCCTTCTCAATTGAGCAATCCCTCATGAAAGAAACACATCAATGACGTTGCGGACTGCTGTCCCTCCTGTTTGTACTTGCATTTTTCACTTTAAAGACAAAAACTGAATTACCACATAATTAACATATACGAAAGCTTCAAAAATAGCCATAACAAAAAAAAAAAAAAAAAAAAAAAAAAAAAAAAAAAGAAATTATCCAATAAAGTAAAATTACACAGTATCATCAGCTCCAGTTCACAGTGATTGCTACCTACACACTGAGCTACTCTGAACACTCAAGTACCCTGCCCATGAAGCCGACAACAGCACAGCTCACAATCACATTGAGTGTATGTGTTTAATGCCTGTCTTGCATTTTCCACATCACATATTTACCACAAAGGAAACATGTATTCATTGTCTGAAGTTCACTTTTCCCCTTTAAATGATGAACAAAATGTGTCAATATTGCTAGTTACACAGTACCCAAAAAGAACTTGCATTGATTTTGTATATTTAACAGTAAATCACAAATAACTTAATTTCGTTTGCATACTATGATTATACTTGTGATCTCCTTTCAGTGATTATATTGATAGGAAATGTATCTGAGAAATATAAATTACTTAAAGGTGTATGTGCATGAGATTAAATTAATGCATTTCTGAAGCATGTGAACAGAATCTTAGAAACTGTGCTCAAATATTCCCTTTTTCTTCTTTTAATAATTCATATGACATCAGCCCTATGACTCTTAGGACACTCTCAGCTTCTACGACATGAAGTCAGAAACTGATTTGTCACCTACAACATTCTTCCCACAACTGTGAAGTCATAGACGAAGAATTAATCCAATAGCAGCAGGAACAACTAAAATACTGCTAACATGCAAACTCCCTTCAAAACTGCAACAGAGTAGGAGAAACTACAGAAACAAGGAAACACAAGCAGAAGTGTACTCAAAAAGGTGAGCTTTTTTTTTTTTTTTTTAACTGCTCAATTACTTAATTACTAAGAACTATGAAGTTGGAAACTTTATAAAGAATATTAGTAATGTTGATTAAAAACAGCAGTGAAGAAAACCCATTAAAACAAAGGTAAAACCTGAAATATTAAACATATTAACTGTAGTATTGCTATATTTATGAAAACATAACACTTCAAAATGACCTATTTTAACCAATAAAATAATGAACGAATATGGGCACTAAACCCCAGACTCTACCGGTTTTATAAAACACCACCTACTTCTCAGAGTTAGTAACAGACTCATGAAACGGATCCAATTTGTTCAACAGATGTTTCAGTTAACCCAAAGGAATTTTGCTTTTCTATTGTAGAAATAAAGCGCTATGAATAAAATCCCACTATTATTAGCAGCTTTCAAAATACATTAGTTGAAAATTAGCTTCCATTCCCATTATTTCTCTCACCTAGCAGAAAACATTTTCCACGCCGGACTAGGCAGGCTGCTGAAACAAAGTAGGCACACTGACCGAACGCGACATCCTCACCCCAGCACCTTGCTCTATGGCATGCACAGAAGTGGCCCAGTTTGAACCTTGCTTGCCACCCCTCTCCCCCCATCAGCTGATGAGCTCCCCACGCAGCAGTGCCAGCACGGTGCCCCTGTCGGACAAGCGAGCGTTCTGTAATGGGTGCTGTTGCATCAGCACAATTGCAACACCATTTCCAACGCTCTAGGCAAAGCAAAGAATTTCACTTCTAACTTCTGCTGGTAAGATGCAGGTCCCCTCTCCTCCCCCACCTTTTTCTGTTTATGTTTGAAACAGAAGGATTTAAAGGAACAGTCGCACTGTGTGGCAGCAGTCAAAGCAAAACACCTCAGGTTTTCTTAGAAAGCAGCATTGAAACCCTGCTCTGTGCCCAAAGCACTGCTGCAGCCACTCACAGAGCCAGATGTAGCAGATCCCCCATGAGCAGGCTGGAAGGGGAATGTGCATTCCTCCTCTGTGTATTTAATGTAATATTTAGCTACTATTAAAGCTTCATAGCTTTTACTGTCTCCCTCTTCTGCAACAGAGTAACAGCTTATCTGGCAAACACACTGGCTGTGTTTCTAGGCACCACGCTCTTGGTTAATTCATAAAAATCTGATCTAATGTTAGACATTTTGCATTCAGGTTAGCTAAGTTAGAACAATATTTAGCTTAACCATGCCTCAGCCACAAAATTCCCTGCTATCTACTGATTACAACACAATTGTAGCTGGCTGTGGACATCACACTGGGAAAACACAAATCCTGAAAGTGAAGAAATGCAGCTGAAATTCTGACCTCAAGCCATTCTGACAGCGGGTACTACAAACACTGTGCGCTTTGTATCTGATACAATAGCCAGGCGCGAGAGGCATGTGCCCAGGATGAGCGATGAATTTCCTTGTCATTTCAGTTCTGCACACATACATTATCTGAGCTGACAGCATCAAAAATGCCCTGCTTCCTGTACCCAAAGCACACTGCATGATAGGAACATCTACACTGAAATCAATCTGGGAAGGCAGGCACTCGCGGGAAGAAACGTCAGAAGCTCAGAGAAACCTGCGCTCTGCCCTTGCTTGCTTGTGTGCCTCGGCGTGCCCTGCATTGCGTCACCCAGTTTCCAGGGCACCTCTGCTCCGCTCGGCAAACAGAACCACTGTGAAGCAAAGCAGGGAGCTGTTTTCCTCCCGGTATTTGCCACACGGCTAATTCCTTAACTGCTGCACACTATTCAAACCTTTTTCGGAAGACAGAACAAGCAACTTCTTTGTGAATTCAGTGGTGCAGCCCAGCTCAACAAACATAATGGTTACTCCCACTGGTACTCTGTTACTCACAACTTAGAATAACTCCGTTATTCCCAGCTTCCTAACCAAAGCAGAGCCAGCTTTCAGGTCAAGAGGATTCCTCAATTCTGAAGCCAACCTCGTCTCCAGATCGGCGCAGCTCAGACCTCATTCCTTCACTGTGCTAAGCATTACAGCATGCTTTATATAGCACTTTCAAACCTCAGCCCCTGCTGCCTCGCTGGCAGTTGTCAGTGCTCAGCACTTTCTCAAATCAGATACAAAGATCTCAAGTCATCTGCAAGAAAGCCAGGCACACAAAGCCAGGAGACAAGCCCGCATCAAGCAACTCACCTAGCATCACACAGGAACTCCGCAGCACAGCCAGGAATAGAGTCCCGATCCTCAGGGCAGCACGTGGCCACGCAGAGCATTCACTCGGCTCCTGCCGTCAGCGAGGCAGGGCCACCACAGAGAACAGCCTTCACCCCGCAGGCACCGGGCTCATCCCCAGAGCAGGTCCATCACGCACACAGTGAAGCAGGGTCCTGCGGAACAACAGGAACACGGGTAAACACCACTCCATTATAACACAATGGGTCAAGCCAGGGAGCTTTGCAAAGACAAGCACAAGTCTGGCATTCTTTGGCTTGCGCACTGCTACGCTGCAAAGATGTTTGCATCGCCGCTTCTGGAAAAACCGAACCGAGATATCGGAAATTAGCAGCGTGATGGTGCCACACCAATACCTACACAAGTCAAGATCTTTAGGTGTACCGTGCAGCTGCTGCAGCAACGGAGTGAACATGCAACTGATAGCAGAGGCAAAGCAGTAGGTGGTGGTCAATGTATTCTAAGAGCTCCTACTGAAACCAGAAGTATTTACTTATGTTCAAAGACCATTATAGAAAAGGCCTTTCCAGAACTCCTCAGCCTGTTTTCCTCAAGCCATATTCTCTGGTCCACGTTGATTGAAGCCCTGGCCCTCCTCCACAGTGCTACATGTGGGAATCTCCAAACCCCACTCCCCACTGCTCTTCACCCCTCCTTGTTCAGTCATCTCCAGCATTGGCTGGCAGTGCTGCTCTCCTCGTGCCTCCCCCTGCTTCGTCCCTCTTCCACATCCTGACAGTCCCATTGACTCTCCCTCCTCCAAACTCAACGCCCACTTGATCAGGACCCCCACTGCCTCCTGGATTCAGTTTCTCAGTCCCACTGTTCATCAGTCCTCTTGACCCTGTATATTAACTACTTACTATGTCCCACACCGCTTCAACAGTCTTTTTCAGCCCAGATGTAGCTCTTTTCACACTAGTTCCCAATCCAGTGCCCATAAAAACACCATGGAGGGCAACAGTGGCAGAGAAGGGCCTCCCTGTGGGAAGGCCAGGCCCTCACACCTTGGGCATCTCCCCTGCTCGCAGCTGGGACCAGGCTGCGGCCCTGGTCCCTCAGGCACTGGGGCACCAGGAAACCCTTTTCATCCAGTGCAGCTCTTTCTGCCCCCATCCCAATTCTATCAATCTCCCACCCCCTGGCTGAGTTTTCACTTCAAGTTTTCACATCAAGTGTTTTCTCTTCCAAAGCTGCCTGAGGAGGAATAATTGAGAATAAGAAGTGGGATTTTCTGCTCTCAGTTACAATGGCCAATCCCATCCATTACTGCCCACTCAGACACCTGCCCAGGTGTATTTCAGCTGGTTTTAGGGATGGCAGGCACAATCTGTGATTCACCAATTTGCTCAGCAGGAAGGAAAATGCTGCCAGTTGCAGCCACACAGCTCTAGCATGCTCAAGATGGCACGTGAGAGCTGTGATTTCTTTTAAAGCGTACAGTTTGGTTAGATCTGGGATTCCCACAGTGCTGACGGAAGCAAAGTTGTGACTTATAAGCCACTCTTCTTCAACCAAAACCTATCACCAGCACTTTCTGCTGCATGTAATTTCTAGTTTGCACTTCAAGGGCAGGGACATGAGCATTTGGTAAAAAAAAAAAAAATTACATGAGAAATAACTGTTTTTCCACACATTCTTATAAATGGCTAAATAATTTTGGCAGGAAAAAATATATATATGTTAGAGGCAGCTACATAATTCCAAATATTTCAGCCTTGCATAGTTATTAAAAAAAAAAAAAACTACAAAGAAATAATCAGTCCAGCATCCTCTATAGGAAAACATCAGGCAGCTTTCCTTATTACAATTCCTGGCACCTCCCTTTCAGCCCTCAGCAGTGTAAGGCATCCAGCTCACTAACACAAGAACGGCACAGATCTGAGATCAGTGGTCAAGTTGCAAACGAGCTGCTGAGCTTGGGCAGTGCCACAGAGTGCAGGCAGTCCGCCGCGTGCAGCCAAGCTGTGTCTCTTGGATGCGACCATTTCTGTCCCGAGGTTACCAGTGCTCGCTGGAAAGCTGCGGCTACATGTGAAATACTTCTGGGCCACGAGGAGCTGAAGTAAAATGGGTTAGCTCGATTCATGCTGAAGGTCACACCGAGCTAACGAAGATAATTTAAGCAAACCCATTTGCACTAAATCAGAGCAGGCAGGTATTGTTTGCAAAGTCTCAGATGAGGAAAGGTAACTTCCTCCAGTGCTATTGCTTGTGATCATCCCCCCTGGCTGGAAGGAGAACAACCTTCCTGTACAAAACTTGGGGATACCTTTACTTTCCTTTTCTCTTCTTAGCAGTTGTTTATATCAACATGGGAGGGGGGAAAAAAAAAAAAAAATACAGGACACTGTCATTAGATGTAAGGTTAAGTAAAATACAGAAGGGGAAAAAACTCAAAGCAGACAATAAATTTCTTTTAGAGTAAAATCCAAGTTACAGATGTTTTTACTGAGCTCTTAATAGCAAACAAGACAACATTTTCTCTGTCGTTCTTGTAAATACTTCTGTACAAACATGATCCTGAAGAGCATACCAGGAAAACAGAGAAATAAAGTGTCACATGTTCACAGCTGCACACAAATTACAGCACAGACTAAATGCACTACAACCCTGTTTTCTCAGTGAGAAATAATGATTTCCAAGGAACGACTGACTATTCCTGAGAGACTGTGTTTAGTCTAGAGACATCTGATGTGACTAATTTTCAAAGAGCACTTACTAACTACGGCAAAAATCGTTTGTGACCTACATGCATATTCCTAGAATATTAATTTGCACTTTTACGAAAATAAACAGAAAAGCTTACATAATTATTTTATTTTGAATTCAATTTAAGTAATGAAACTGGCTATTGAGCATCTATAATAGCTAGATTTTTCTTTAAAGGACAAAATAATTATCTGACCACTAGTTACAGTTAAGATGAAAAATACTAATTAGGCTGAATTAAACTTCAGTATTTCAATGTACAATCATAGAAACCACACTAACCTTCTTCCTAAAAAAGAGATCGGAATTTCATGCACTGTTTCTTTTGGCAGAATATAACGTTGGCTGTCAGTAAATGACTTTTTTTCAATGAAGAAAAAGGAAAAGAAAGCATTCCCATTCATACAGCCCTGCTCAACTGATTAGAAGGATCAGGCACTGGTAGTTGTTTCTCAGCTGTACGCAATCGTAGCAGACTTAGGTCCTACAGACCACCACGCAGTGTTCCTAAGTCTTCATCTGAAGTCCAGCAGACCTCCAGAAATGGTATCTGTTTGTTTAACATAAACCAACCTAATTATTTTGTCACTGAAATCAATATTTATGGGCTAAAACACTACGTCAAGTAGGAAAGCTTTAATGTAAAACAAATCATAAAACACTGATAATAGAAATGCTTGAAATGGCTCTAGGAGTGCATGTATTTATATAAGATTTGTGAACATATAAACACTCGGCTATATATGCCAAGAAAAAGGTGAGGCTCAGTGCAGTGAACTGATCATCACTAAACTGATCTTCCTTAGGACAAGTGTACTCTTACCAGGACTTCAGCCAGCTGCCTGAAGCGCAGTGAACACCTTACCCAACAGCAAAGATTCATCCAAGACCATTAATTCATCTTAAGAGGTTTTTTGTTTGTTTGTTTGTTTGTTTTTTTAATTTTCTAAGTACTTTCCAGCATTTTTCAAGTACAAGTTATTCCCTGAAAACCTTCGGCAGGTCTCTCTAATACAATTATCACAAAAGCCGCATTGCAATGCAAATAGTGTATTTGTTATGATCAACTTACTGGCATCGTTTAATGAGGGATTCTTCTCTATGTGGCAAAATTAATTCCATTACTATGTTTGTTTAGGAAAGCTGTTCCTTAAATCATAAAGATCAGTTTCCTACCATACTAGAACTTTCATTCACCAAATATTCCCAAATCATGTTTCCTCTTTTAATTTCAATAAATATCTAAAACCAATTTACAAATGAAAATTGTAAAAGCCTAAATAAATACTGCAGCACTAGCATCAGCACAAAAGCTACTTCATGCATTGATCAACATGTATACTACACTTTACAATTTTACTTCAATCTGTTCAAATAGCATGACCCTATAAGCTCAGTATAAAACATTATGGTTCTTATGCAAAGAAGCAGACTCCCAAATTAAGTTTGCTACTCCACAATACACTGCACACAGCTGCTCACAGCTTGTTCTCACCCTGAAAAGTAGATTAAAATGGAATAGCAACCTTACACATGTATTCCATTGATTTTACTGACTAAGCTCACATTAGTTCAAAGAAAAAAAAATAAAGGAAGAAATAGAAGTCACAAACACTGACAACAGCACCCAAAACTTCCCACTGATGTGGCACACTGTCCATAATTTCATGTCTCAATGTCACATGAGAGTAAGCACGTGTCTTGCAAGCCATGTCTGACACAGGAAGCACCCACCCCACCAACCCTCTACTGCTAGCCCTGGCCCACACACCACCACCGTGAGTGGTGTCACGGGCACCTCTTGCCAGCCAGCGCAGACCCCATGCACAGCACGTACTGCTGCACTGTCCAGTTGGAGCTGTGTGCAGGTAGGTTTCTGTAAGTCCTTCAGCACAGAGAAAAAAACAACAGTAACTAAGTATTTTGGTTCAAATCAAGTTGCCTGGTTTCTATTATTTTTTGATTGGTTGCCAACAGTTTTCTTTTTTCCCCTCTTTTTTAATGAACTCACCATCAACAAAATATGGAACCTAGATTTTTTTTTTTTTTTAATAAAAAAGGTTTCTTTTTCACATAATCTTCCCAAGTGCAAAATGGTTTTAATATCTGCCTACAGTGGCAGTTTTAACACAGAAAAGAATTATTATATATTAAATCATGTGAATTTCTGAGTCAAAATGAATGTATAACATTTAAATAAAAGTGTAAAATGAGATAATTCTACTCAATTTACTAAAAAAAATGTGCTATGCATAGGTATATATGTACATACACCTGTGTGTGCATAAAACATACATAACAAATATATGTGTATATACACACATATACCTACTAATACACGTTAAAAAAATAATCTGCCAAAACCTCTGTTATTCAGTTCTTCTAAACATCAAAGCACCTCCACAGTTTTATGACTGAATTTTACGATTAATTTTCTCTTTTGGTTCCAGGATCTTTCTCCAGACACCCAAAAGAAATGGGCAAACCGCTTATGTTCCTGCTGAACACAAACGGAAGAGGCTGCGTCTCTCACAAGAGAGAAAAATCTTTCGATTGTTTCGAGTGCTCCTTAAGTGCAAGTGGAAGCAAATGGAAAAGCTGCCACAGCCACAGCTCAGTGCAGGCCACAGCTTTTGCCAGGTTAAATAATGCTCTCATGGAAGATAGGGTGCACAGAAATTCTGGCTACATAAATGTAATTATGGAACTAAAAGGGGTTAAAGAGCTCCACGCTTGGTTAGGACACTCGGCCACACTCATCCCACCTCACGGAGCACCCGCTGCCATGTTTCCACCCCACGCCATTTCGCAGACTATTTACCCACTTCAGCTCCCTGAGCACGCCTCCTCCCTCCCTCCACCTTTCTGGAAGCTGAGGGCCGTCCACATCTGCCACCTGACTGGTTTCGAGGCGGGCCGACCAGTTCCTTCTGTTGCCTCAGTGACTGCGGATGAGACAAGCGAATGTCCCAGTTCTAAGAGCAGCGGCTCCACGGCAGGATGTGGGGTAATGCCTGGGCACAGGCCACACCTAGGCTATCCCTTAGGTAACTTTGGATATGTATTATATATAAAAGCTTTTCTAAGTAACCTGGGCACCCCAAATCCACATTGTCATCCTAGTGAGGGGTAGGTCCTCCTGAGTGCCAGCTCTGAGCTGCAGGAGGAGGATGGGCTGGCTGCGCTGGGGATGTTCTGCTGGGAGGTGCCAGCAGCCGCCATCACATGGCTCTTTGATCTGCAGGCGATTACGGAGCTGGGCCTGCTAACCAGATGCAAGGGGCTGCCTCCTTCCCCCATTCCTTCCTTCTGCGGTGCAGACGGACAGAAACGCCATCAACTTGAGTGCAAGGCCCTATAAACCAATTACAGGGTTATTTTGAATACAACAAGAAAAGGACTACTTTGCTTTCGTAGAAGATGTCAGAAAGAGTTTGCAAATGAACAGCTTAATTTGGAAAAGGATTCCTTTGTCACAATCCCTTATGCTTACGAGATGTCTGAGTCTCATAGGCAATTTAATTGCTGAAGTTTAACAAAACTTGGCTTTCAAAAGTTCTTATCACAACCATATATTTAAAAAAAAAAAAAAAGAATTTAAGATGAAAAGCATATGGGATTGTTTTAGTGCTTTCTAAAAATTAGTACTGCTTTCATCAAACGAGGCAAGAAAATGACACTTTTTTTTTTTCTGAATTGGCAGAGAACAGCCAATTCAGTAAGCTGCGTTTTTGTTTTCTGCAAGAGGGCAGTGGAAAAATCTCTTTCATTTATTAGGTCTTCAGAGACCAAAACTGGCCGGGTGTCAAACCTGCTTTGTAAAAGCCCAAAACCATTCAGCCATGTGGAGATAGATCCCACAGTTTTTACAACCTGTTATCAGTATCAGCTTAACAGAAGACAAACCTTTGGTGTCCTCCAATGAGTGTTACTGCAAGCCTTTACAAAAGGGAGCAAAAAACTGAACTGACAGTTCAACACAGAAGGAAAACAACCCTAACAGCACTGCCTAATTACATTAAAAACCTAAGATCTCATTCATGTTTTGCTAGATGAGCTTTGCATAAAGACATAAAATGAGATCTCGTACATTGGCAAGTGAGCATCCTGGATAGCTATTTAAATTTTAACAATGCTGACTGCTCCAAGCCACACAGCATTCAGCTATGATACTCAACGTGCCGGTTTC
Source organism: Alectura lathami (assembly GCA_013399715.1). Classification (NCBI taxonomy): domain Eukaryota; kingdom Metazoa; phylum Chordata; class Aves; order Galliformes; family Megapodiidae; genus Alectura; species Alectura lathami. The sequence goes on along the minus strand of VXAV01008413.1, from coordinate 221,506 downwards.
ACCACTGCAGCCATGATTGCAGGGCATGCAGAAATTGTCATGAGGACAAACAGGACAAGGCCCTAAAAGCTGAAGGAGCGCTGATGGCAACCTTAGATAGAAAGATGGGGCTTTCAGGAAGGAAAAAGAACTAGCAGGGTGGACTGTGTGACTCACTTTAAATAGAGCAAGGATAGATTCCTAGATGACATTGATGTACTGATTAAAATATGCAGCCCTGTTAAAATGACACTTCTCACACTGAATCAGGTACACAGCATATTGAGTCCAGGGAAAAATATTAAACTTCAATTTTCAGTAACTATACCCAACACCACAGTATATTAACGTACCTTTTCTACAGCAGAAGTTTATGAATAACAGCACCCACACTACTTTTTGATCTCAGACTGCAAAACTGAATGGGCTAATTGTTTAACAAAAATATCCTTGCAATAGCAAGATTGCTCTGTATCTATCTGATTAAAAAAATGCCTGAATTGTCCCATGTTTTGTACAGCAATGGATTCCATTCATTCCTTAAGATAAAAACTAACTGCAAACTAAATCAGAAATGTCTCCCACATTATTAAATATTGCAAACAACCATTTTACCCTTAAAACAAGCAGTTGTTAAGCATTCAGCATGCTTCATGCAAGCTAAAAGCCCCATGTTTTCATTCTGTACCAGGGCGCTGCAGGGCTGCAAACCTACATCTGACACAAAAGTGAGCCTAGGCATTCTTAACACAGCCCTTTTGTGTGAGTTACACAGATTTATCAATACAGATCTACGCACAAACACACGTGCCTTCTTTAAAGTTTAATAAAATCTGCAGGGGCTTTAGGGCTGCTGAAAGTACGTGTGATTTTTATCACCTGCACATAAACAGGCTTCTTTAAGGCTCCTCTCCTTGCCACGCAGTTCGCAGATCACAGGAACACAGAGACTCTGAACCGAGTTTTATTTGCATAAAAGCACAGGAAACATTACACAACACCAGCTCTCATATGGAGGAGGAGAGAATCTGTGCTCCTCACGCACAGATTCACCAGAATTCAGCCTTCACTCATGATTTCCTCAGAGCTTTGAGGTAAGGAGTATATTTTTTTTAAAGTAAACAAAAACAGCATTCCTGAATACAACATAGAAACAATTTATTGCCATTTGGGGAGCAGAATACACAACTGTGGTTCAGGTACTTCTCAGAAATCTGCTGCAGAACAGTAAAACTCTCCTAATCATTGTCCCTTGCTTGAAGCAAAACAGCTTTGTATTGCCTCTAAAAATAGGAAGGGAGCGCAGGGGAAAGGGAAGGGGGTGGAATAAGAGGATAAGTGGGAGTGAGAACTGATACACCATCCTGGCATTAATTTATAAAAAGACCAGAGAATTGTATTCTTAGACCATGGCTTTCCTAACAAAGTCAGCCACATTCTCAATTATCAAATAAAGAGAGTCATCCTGTACTTTTTATTCCGTACATGCAAAGGAAAAAAAGGAAAAGTTTTGTTTCATCTGTTACCAAAACCATCATTCTGTAGTCAACACTTTTAATGAAATACAGGCCAAAGGATTAGTCAGAGAAGATATGTGGGGAAAATAAAGAAAAAAAAAAAAAGGAAATCTGTATGCAAATACAAGACTATTACAGTAATTAAACCCAAGAATGTGTCCTGTCCAACTACCTCTAAGCATTGTCCTACAAGGCTTTCACTCACCCTAGTTCTACATCAATGAGTAACGATCCTAACGCAAGCCACTGCCCTTGAAGAAGACAAACAATCCTAAAATCATAATTAAAGTGCTCACTTAAGCATTCTGAATACCAAGCGTATCAGAAATGCAGCCCCTATCTGTTAGAATCCTAAGAAGATTGTGTTCATTTCTGCAAGGAAGGCTCAGGCAGGGGTCTGGAGGGGAAGGCTGTCCCCCCACCTACACTATGGGCTGCTACCAAGCAGAGGAAAGGCTGCTGCAAAGCAATGTCCCAGGTAGGAGGCAGAAGAGGAGTTATTTGAAGGCATAGGGTGTTGCGGACAAACAAACAAACATGGACTGATCACGCTGGTCTTGGGAAAAGCAGGCTGCAGTAAGGAGCCCCACATTGGTTGGTGGCAAGGCAGCGAACCACTGAAGGGGACCAATGCACCTTTCAGGCCAGATCCAGGAGAGGAGGAAGTGGCAACAAAACGCTTTTCATGTTTGAACACCAGGCCAATCTCAGCTGGGGCTTTGTGTGAGTAAATTGGACTCAGAGTTTTTCTCAGAGGGTTATTTTTAAATACCTGACCATATGAGATTCCTTGGAATAGGAAAAAAGGGGAGGCAAAACTAAACACTCATTACATACATGTTTAAATATAACATTGAAAAACCCACAAGATATTTAAACTGACTAGAAATGTCCACTTTCATTTTAATTTTAAAGTTGGCAATGGACCTGGACCAAAAAAAGGCTATACTCTGACCAAGATGCAGCAGCATGTAGTTTCTAAAAGCAGTATTTAGAACAGTTCAGAAGAGAGAAGAAAAAAAACTTGCTCAAAATCCCTCCCTTAGAAATGCAGCAGCTTGGTTTTAAGTCCTCGTTCAGATTTGTGCTAAAGCCACTCAGAGCTTGAAGAGAAAGCTCAAGCAGCAGAGGCAACAGTGGCAAGTTCACAACCAGAATCGCTGGGCTGTACAGAGATCACTTGACAGCAGCAACATCAACAAACAAGGGCTGGAGAGTTGACCCTGGGTTTTCTCAATACTGTTTCCCTGCAAGAAGCATCCGCACCAGTGCCAGAAAGACTCCTGTGTTTATTTTTACATTCTGAAAGAGAAGTAGATAAAGACTCACATCTAGGTCTATGTAAATCATCTCAAAAGATTCAGCGGGATGCTGAACATCAGAGAAGACATGATCACAGGCAGGAAGCATTATCAAGAGAGAAGGCTGAGACCAAGAGAGAGAATACTTGTACCTAATGGCACATTCCTGAATACCAACACTGTCGGACTGTCACATCTGTTAGGTAGGAATCTAACAACTGCATTTTTCCAGCAGTACTTGCTCATATATTTAGAACCAAATCACATAAAGCTACTGAAAGATACAAAACAAGCAACTGCTTCAAACACACGCTTTCAAGATGGAAGACGCATACTTCTGTACATAGAGAAAAGTATCCATATATCAACTAATCTCAAATCAACTGTCCCCATCTGTTTACTTAGGCCTTTTTGGGCTGTCACTATCAATAATACATGCAGAATTTTGCATAGCTCTGCCAACAGTGCTGGTTAATTGTCTGTTTGCAGAAGTTCTGAGATTGACAATTATTTGTCAAACAAAACCAGTGTTTTTAAATAGTGTTTTGACAATGGAACAGCAAAATTTAAATATTAAAATTACATGATATGGTCTCAATGTATGACACTGTTAGCCAGTCAAAAAACTGAAGTTCTGCCAGCATGCACGTTCCCTTTCCCAGCCTGTCACTGTTACTGCTTACTCCATCATCTCCTCCTAACTTTCAAAATCTTACAACACTCAGAGTAACTGATTTCTTGGTTTCAAGGAAAACACACTCACCCTGCTTCTCACAGTGAAAAACACAGAGACAGTAAGGAGCCTTCTGAGCAATAACCCAACCGAAAACAAAAACAAAACAAAACAACAACCAACACCCAACCCAATACAAAAACAAAACAAACCCTCACAAAAACTACCAACCAAAGAAAAACACCAGAAAAACTATCCCAAATGATACTGGTTAATACTTGCTGGTTTACTTATTTAAATGCTTGGATATTCCATAAATTTTGATTTACTACACGTAGAACTGATTTCTGGAACTACAAAGCTTTCCTTTCACATAGAGGAGTACAAAGAATATGCTACAGTATTTGTCCCAAACTGTCCTTTCTGCTATGTAGAGCTGAGATGATCTGAGAGGTCACCTCTGTGCAGAAGTACTGCAGCTAATGAAATTTTTTGCTGTTATTAGAGGGGGGAGGTACATCAACTTTTAACCAAACCATATGGCGTTTTATGCATCTTAAATGTTCGTCTCCACTCCAAAGCAAGAATTTTCTTTCTGAGCTTAGAGTTTCTCTCAAAGTACAAACAGAAAAACAGGTATGAGCATTCACACCACGCATACAATGTGTGCAGCAATCACCCACACAGACAGAACAGAAACCCCTATGACACACACCCCTGAGTACCAACACAATCTGTACTTGTATTTGCAATACCCCAAAGAGCCCTAGCCTTGTCCCAGATCCCTTTGTTTCAGGCAATGTGTTTTGGGTTCCCTTACCCCAAAGGGCCAACAAAATGCTTAAGGCAGTGATTGGATACCAACAGGGGAGCGAAACGAAACATAAATATTTACAAGAGAAGATCTGGACTTCCAGCCACAAATTAGCTTTCTTCAGAGTTGTTCTATTCTCTGGTATTTATAACCAGTTACAAGATAATAGTTAATTTGGCATGAGTGCAACTGAGTATCTCCAGAAGACTAAAACTATTAAAACCACCTGCAGAAAGCAAGTGGAATTAAGTGATCCCAGGGCTACTTTTTTTTTCTGCTAGAACCTTTGTATTGTGGAGACACTGCTTTCTTCCCATCTGTATAAATCTTTTCAGTATTCAACAGAGTTAAGTTATAAACCACAGAAGGAAAAGACACACACAGACACACACGAAAGTATGAAAAAATACTTTAGTACCAACAAAACCCCATTTCACACGAAAACAATGGCTATCTCATTCCCGTAGCTTCCATGTTAACGCACCCCCCTAAAAACAACCCACAAACAAATAGCGCACAGGAATAGAAAATCAAGCTCTGGAGTTAGCATCTAACTTAGCTTGCCTGAGCAAATCAGTCTCCCCACATAGATGAGTTACAACACAACATTTAACCACGCATGCCATTTCCCATCTGCACTGCCTTCTATACTTCACTACAACATTCACTATATTCAATATTTTGTATTACTTCCACCGCCTATTGCACGACTCCATGCATCATTTCTTGCAGGTTTCAGAGCTGCTCAGTGGCATGAATTATTTTCCTGAGAGAATATTCTATGAAGTTCATCAGTAAGTCGACATGATTCACTTACAGCATCATTTGCATTTAGGGTCAGCATTATCCTACTTCTAGCATGAGCAACAGGCAGTATATACATATAGGTGGTTATTATGGAAACTCAGGCCCTTATTTTCCAGAGTACTTAGGAACTACATGTATTTAAATATTCAAAGCACATAATCTCTTGAGTCAAAGTACAGCTTCTCCTTGAGAAGACAGAGCGCTCAGCATTTTTGCAAATCAGCCAGCTGAGCATAGGCAAGTAAGGTGCGTTTTGTGACGACCTCCTAAAAAGCTAAGTGACACGCAAGCATCATATGGCTTTATTTATTTATCTATCTTATTTTCATTCCTAAACAGACAACTTTCTGAAACTAAATGCCCTCCTACCCCCTCTTCAGCACAGCAAGCAGTGCCTATGGCACGGTCTGCCAGACCCAAGACCTCTCTAGTCGCTCGCTCCAGTGCCGGTCTGTCCCTGCTCAGCCCCACAGATACCCGCTGGTCCCCCAGCCAAGCACCACATCCCCATCAGGGCACGAAACATAAAGAAAACAAGGCAGAGTGAACCTATGCACATGTGTTCGTTTTGCAAAAGATGCTGAGGAAAGCTCAAGTGAACTCAGCAAGGACAACACCTTCTGATGTTTCATGTACTCAAACCAAAGTACTTTAAAGCTTACACCGGGCCCAAAAGTTTGATGTTTTTTCATTGAACAGATGAAAACGCATTGAAAAAATGTAGCTTTNTCTTTTTTTTTTACAAAAAAAAAAAAAAAAAAAAAAAAAAAAAACTAAATTCTTACTCCAAAGCACAGACTCTACAGAACTGTTAAGAAAGGACACATTAGAGCTTTAAACAGTCTCATCCACAAAACCTGATTTTTTTCATTGAAAAACACAGAATAAGCATTCATTAATTCAGCTCTAGGTAGACACCCACCATGAAAAACTGATCAAGATGAAAGCAACTGCAGATCAGATTTCATGTTCATATTGAGTTCTGTCAGCATAATTCAGATACCACAGCAACAGTCTATCTTAAAATATTACTTCCTCCAGCTCTCTGCCCCTTTTCCATGGACTGTCAGTTCACAGGCTACAAATTTTCATGTACTGAGTTTTATTTACACCATTTTATATAAAAATGTGTTTCTATGTGTATTTGTATGGCTATAGCTTATATTTTATTTCATTATGAATAAACCAGCTTTTTCAAAACAAGAATAAATGTTTTATAATTTAAGGAAATGTAATGTGAAAGAATAAAACATCTATTTCAGAAAAAAAAGAATGTTTGATGGTTTGATGGAAAACTTAACAACTGAAATCATAATGCAGTAAAAATACACCGCAAAGGCAACTAAATGTGGTTCTTTGGCACCAAATTTGTTGATGAACTGTTCGTTTTTGGAATACTAGCACAAGTTTGAATACAAATGTAATGTGTAAATTACACAGCACCACTTCAAGACGTCTGTGAACTAAAAATAATAAATTAATTCAAGTCTCCTGTGAAGAGCCAGATGTTTATCATGCTGGGGAACTGTGGATTTCATACGATGAATTTTTCCACCTTTCCTTTTGGGTTCCCCTGAAACAAGGCTATCAACACATGCAGTAAGCAAACACCTGATCACATTAGGGAGTCCAGACTAGTAAACCAGAAGATCCACCGTGATCACAACCTTACTTTTTGTGTGTGACAGGCCACGAAGCTAAATTAATTTTTGAATTAATACTTGAAATAGTGCTTTCCTGTAGGGAAAGGCATCCGATTTCAGTTAAAACTCACTGTGAAATTCATCCCATATATGGCAATGCAACGCTCTTCTGTTGTTACCCTTACAAAAAACCCTTGCACCTTTAGTTTTGAATTAAATTTATCTCGTCTTCCTGCGCCTGAGTCTGGTTATAGATTTGTTTGCTTAGCTTACCAGCCTGCTATCACAGAACAGTTCGCTGTGTAGGAGCGCAGAGGCAGGCGAAGGTCACCCTCCCAGCCCCAGACTTGTTTTTCCAAAGTGAATTACACCCCAGGTCCAGGATTTCTGCTGTTTTCTGATTCCTTAGTCAAAACATAATTTATTCACCCCACTTACAGGTGCCAGCAACAAACAAAATAACGAGCTTACTGCAGAAATGGTCCGACGACATCCAGACTACTGCTGTACACCTTTCCTCTGTTCTGCTTTTCAGTTTACACAGCCACGCTTCTGTTGGTCCTTTTTGCCAGGATTACAGCTTGGACTCAGCTGATTATTCGCCATCCCCCTGCCAACAGCCACCTTTGTTTCTGGATGTAGGACCATTCAAATGCATTTTGTCATCCCGCTGCCACCTGCTGAGTGGTCCATATGGCTCTGCAGCAGCTGTTGCTCTCTTCACTGTTCACCATTTCACAAACTTGACATCATTTGCAGACTTCTTTCATATTCGATTTCATATCATAAATATCAAAGCGCATATGACCAAACAAGTCACTTGCAGTTTTCGACTGAAAGTTACTCAGTGATTTATGACCTACTAGCTGTAATTAATACAGTGGGTACATAGCATTTTGATTTTGCCTTGTTCAAATTCCTTATGACTTTGTGCAACACCAGCTCAGACAGGATGGTCCACAAGGCTATCTACAAATTCATTCAAAATGAATGGCAGTCATGGATCCAATTATATCTTAAGGTCTTGCAGTATCCAGATTCTCATAATCTGCCCCCTTTTTATATGTATTTCAGTGTGCAGCATGACTGGAAGAAACATGGGCAAAATGTGACAGCACTCATGGCTTCTCAAGACTAGAGCTTGGAAGCTCTTTTAAGGAAAATACTGACTCCTGTCCTATGTACTCAGGAATATTTGTTCTGTCTTTCAGTGGTTCTGAATTAAAACAAAACAAGAATTTTTAAAGATGGCATAAAGGAACATTGTGCCATGCTCACCAAGTACTGATGGGGAGAGGACAGGAATCTGCACCTGGTCAATTAAACTTCATCTGAGTTCTGTTTCTGGAACATGTTCTATCTTAATACATTGCATGAAAACTACTAATCACTCCTTAAGATAAAATCAGAGCTGATCTTGTTAAATAAGCTATATCAGCTAACAGTTATGATATTGCCCTCTTTTAATTTGTGTAATCAAGTCCTGGGTCAGCCTTTCCAGGATTTTATCTAAGGTCAGAGTCAGGCTGTTAAGCCTAGAACAGCAACTTATCCCAATCAGGACAATATTCAACTTCTTCCAAGTAAATCAAAATTTTCCACAAACAACAAATTATTGAGGGGAAAAATAATAATCAACATTATCAGTACAGAGAGCTCTGCAGATAACCCATGAATTTATTGGACAGGAGTTAGCAAATTTACCTAAAACAGGCTAAATACTCTGCTATTTCACAGCCTCTTGAGCTAGTACTGGAAATTGTTTCATACTCTTCTCATGGTATCACAGTATAGGCTTTTTTCCTTTTCCCTATTTTTTTTTTTTCCCCAACAAAATACAGGAGAGAGACATCCATCATTTTCCACATTGCTAACCGCAGAGCTACAATTTTCTCCTTGGGTTCCCTTCCTTTTTCCTTTCTTACTTTTTTTTTCTTACAATTACAAATTGAAGATCATAGATTTGTCTTTTCCTTTTTCCTCCTCCCTCCTTTCTTCAATTTGTTGCACACAAATTGCCTTAACTGCCTTCATAAGATGAAATGCTTCCATCACTTAAGGTTCTTAATTTGCAGAGTGTGCTTTTTTTTTTTTTTTTTTTAATTTTTTTTAAATTCTATGCTTTCT
>VXAV01008413.1:188550-212281 GCA_013399715.1 Alectura lathami | reverse complement strand
ATCTCCTCAAAAGATCAGGCAGTCGAACTACAGCAAATCTTGATCTTATGCCCTGCTTTTAAAGCAGGTTTAGAATTATTTCCACTCACAGCTGTCTGAGAATCACCAACAGCTAATGCCACGGTTTCTGGCAAAGTCTGATGTCCTCAGTATCTAGCTCTGTTTCATTTTTTTTCATTTTTCCAGTCATAAGTCTCTATGTGAAGCAAGATCTGTTGGGTGGTGGCAGTGGTCAGTTTGGAGTTTTGGTTGTTTTTTTTTTCTTCCCATGCAAGGGGAAAGATTACTTATGGAAGCAAATGTCCCTCAGTGTAGATTTCAGGGTCAAAAGTCACATTTTCACTCACGTTTTTCTCATAATAATATCCACTTTCCTTTGGATTTTTGGCTTGGAGCTCCAGTCATACACTAAGCTCTGATGTGACCTCACGCAGCCTACCGACCCTGCAGAGCGGTCCTCAGATTTCCTACTCACATCAGTACCACTACAGGAGAATCCCTAGTTAAAAAGATGCACAAAAAACTAATTGCTGCATGTTTAAGTTTACTCAGATGTCCATACACTAGAACCAGTACTCTAAGAAGTTCACAGTGATTTTCCAGAGGGGTGCTTTCAGTTGATCCTTGGCTCATTTCCACCTAGCTGTCCTTTGGAGAAGAAACTTGCTTCCTTCACCATCTTCTTTATTTTGGAATGGAAAGGGAAAGGAATGGAAACAGGAAGATTCCAACCACAAAGAAAAAAAGAAATCTTCAAATGAGAAGCAGAAATGGGCAAAACTGGGGATTAGTTCATCTTTTTTTTTGCAGCACAAGTTAATCACAGCTGTCCCTAAACTAGCACAGCTACAGAACTGCTCTCCGTGCACCAGCAAGCAGGGACCATGGCTTTGCCCAAATTATCAAGGCCAGCATCACTAAAGCTCCCCCAAAGGAATTTTAGTTTGTTTTTGAAGACGCATTAAATCCATAAATTTTGTGAACATTCTCTGCATAATGTGGCCATCATTCCACAAAAACGTAGCTGTTTTGGTTTGCTGGCAACTTCAGTTAGAACAAAAGGGCTTTGGTTGGGGATGTTGGCAACCCTGCATCTCTGCTCACTGACTGCAGCACATCTTCCCCCCTCCAGTCAGCTTTCATCATCGCTCTTGATGTGCACAAAGGTCTGCCATACACAGAAAAAGCATTATTACATTAGTATTATAATTACTATTAGAAGCAGTCTCCAACCCACACCACTTTTTTTTAAGCTTTATTTTCCTTATTAATAAAACAGCAAAGTAGGACAACGAAATAATCGCAGCCTACAGAAATGTAAACAACAGGAACCATACTGACCTTTTTCATTAATCAAGAGGAGAAAGAGGGAAAAGTGAAGCTATGCTCTCAAGGTAAGAAATATTTTTTAAAAAAAGAATAATTTTCAAGATTGTTTACTGCAACAGCTCTAAGACATTTTTATACATTTTTAATTTATTAAAATTTTAACAATTATAACTAATAGCAATCAATATCAGTTTATCACTTCTGCATTTTAGACAAGCACAAGAAATATTTTTAATTAAAAACTTTCCAATGTACGGACAATGTTAGAAGCAGATATCAGATTTTTCTGAGATTTGTCAAAAAGGCTTCATTCCATCACACAATAAGCGACTTTCTGAATTAACAGAAAAGAGAACACATTTGCAGGCAAAGAAAATTCCACTTCTTCCTGATTATGTAAACAAGCAGATAACATTTCAAATACGAAGCAGTCTTCTTATGGGAAAAAGAAAACAAACTCCTCATTAAAAAATGCCCTTTGCTAAGCACTTTCACATACACTGGAAAAGTGACCAGCCTACTGAAGTCCTTATGCAACCCTTACGTACATATACATGTTGATTTTTTACATAGAGTGAAGAGAGATAAGATGCAGTCAGTGATATAATCAGTGTCAAGACTCGAGGGAAGGTCTTGCATGTAGTCTCAACCAGAAGAAAGAAAACATCACTCTGCAAATCAACAGTGCTAGGAAAGGTTTAGATTAGTCACCTAGTCTCATATACTGTCTCTAATTGTAATCCCAGACTGATGCTTCCAGAAAGCTAACACATCTTCCCCCTGCAGTTGCAGTAAATATTTTTATGTTGTCATATGTGGAATTAAAACCTTTCTGATCCAACATCTTGACCGAAACAACTTGAAGAAAATAAAACCATTTAAACGGAGGAATACACTCATAAGAGATGTTTCACCATCCTACACAGTGGCTTTTAAAGAGTCTATAAAATAACATTAACAAGTAAATGATGTTACAAGCATGTTCTGAATTAATTTTTATTCTGAATCAACACTGTCCATCCCCTCAGACTAGGCTTTGACTTTACTAATGATAATGCAATGCATCTTGAACACACCTTTGAGATCTAAAGTAAAGTTACCAGTTAATTCAACAAGCACACAACACATTGCTGACTTCCAACAGCCACCCTCAATACAGGGTGTGTAAGGTATAGCTACCTGCAAAACAAATACATGCTTGCTAAAAACAAAGTCATTCAACAAGCACTGAGTAACAAAGCCTACTTTCCTACAGATTTGTGTCATGCAGTTGATTGATTTTGCTACATTAAAACTCTTTCCACGGCTGAGACATTCATGAGATCACTTTTGCAGTTCCCTCGGTCTCATGCCTTTTCTTCCTCTGTTCAGGTACTAATGAAGTCTCCCCCCTTTATTCAACTTCCTGTTACTATAAAGCTTTTTGAGACATTCTCTCCTCCTCATTGAGTCATTTGCCAATTTTTACTGAAAAGAGCTAATAATGCATAAGTGAGGAAACCCTGAGAGAGGCAGACAGCATAATCACAATCACTGCTTTTAATGCAAAACAAGTCCAAACACCGAGCTTCTGAATTTCAAATGGTCATTAAATCCTAAGTGAGCATATCTAAGTATATCCTGGTATATGGGGAAAGCATAACACCTTTCATCACGTTTGTATTGTACTACCCACAACTCTCAACAGCTGATGAGAACAAAAATTGCACTGGATCACAGCAGGCCTGAATTCTGGGATTGCACAGGTAAGACACTGCCTTGCCTGGCAATTAGGATGTTGGTTATGTTACCTGCTCTGACCTAATTAACTCCTAACTAAAACTCTTGTCAAGACAAAGCAATTGTTCTTCAAAAAGTGCTAAACCTCACAAGTTAATGCTTAAGCTTCCCCTTAGGCTTTGACTCCATTAACTGGAGGTGTTAATTAGATGGAGCTAGGTAAATCAATCAGGATCACACCTCTAAAGGCTGGACTAGGCAAGGCCTACCCCTAATACATGGAGCCCATGGATTTATAAGCATGCTTATTAGCAAGACTGCCAAGCAAACATCCCACTAGGCTTGTAAGCATCAGCACCTACAAGGTGCAACAAGGTAAACAGGTTAAAGGTTTGTTGTAATGAAGACAAGTGGTGACAATGATGTTGGGCTAAGTGAATGCACTTTTTCTTTAATTGCATACAGGCTACAATCTCCCAACATGACTCTAACAATAAAGGCCTGGCTCTACTATCTCCAGATTTAGCAAGACATTACCCAAAGTGGTTTTGGTTCTGACCTCAGGATCACAACTCCACAGGGAGCAGGAGGGGGTACGTGCATTGCGGTGAGCACACACACAGACTGCGGGTACTGGGGTTTAACTGGCAAACAGCAACTTGCTCGTACCGCATGAACATGAGTTCTTACTCCAAACTAAGCACTGCTTTAGAAGTAATTCTGAGGGGAAAAAAGGCCCTACATTACTGCTTGGACATGTCAGCAACATGTGAGTGAGGAGCTCTGGAGGAGGGTGGCACAGTGCTGTGCTGGCATAACCTGTATTTCCTTTTTACTACAGCTCCAGGTGTAAAAGGCCCAGAACAGCAGGAGATACGAGCATCCATAATGAACAGGCTACTTCATTGATGGTTACAAGACAGATTTATTCATTTCATATTTCTGTTAAATAAGACAGAACAATTCCAGATTATTTTATGCACCAGGAGTTCTCCAGCTTTTTGATGCTGAGCAGCTTTATTTCAGGTTATCGCACAACTGGGAAATCTTGCTGTCCAAAACTTTAAGCAGATTAAAATGCTGGGTTTTTTCTAGAGCTATCTTGCTGGAAACAGTCCTTACATTCATACCCCTCTGAAGCTGTTAAGCATGTGCCAAGTCTCCTATTTTAGGCTCATCTTCCAAGCATCTCCCTTATAAGGGCAAAGTTTTCCAAGTTTGAATCAGTCCAAAACACTGATTATGTATTAAAAATGTTCTGCTAAAACCTAATTAAATTACTGAACAATTATGCGGGTATTTTCCCTTAGCTTGTGCAAAATAATGTAGAGTAAAATAAATAAAAATATAAAAGAGGAAGATGCCAATTTAAGAGAGTCTGTTTCAACCAGTGCTACAATCTTTCAGAGTCAGAACCCAGGAATAAGAGCAGAAGATTAACAAATGTATAATTTAATAGCTGTTCTCTATTTTTTCCCTCTTCAGGCAGCAAATGGTCAAATACCCTACACATTTTACAGAAGCTGAATTTTCAGTAGACTGCTGGAAAATTATGCTCTGACAGTTCTCAGCTACATTTAAGAAAAAATAGTATATAGAATAATTTTCCTTCAAATTTGCTTCAGCACTGCACACATTAAACAACACCACCACCACCACCAAAAAGACAGCACTATCCTATCCAAAAAAGAGCATTTCTATAGGCTGGACTTCTCTTCAGAGATTTGAGGCAAGCGAGCCATTGTATGCATGGCACTCCTAAGGAATGATGGCATAGCCAACAGCCAAATTCCAGTCTTACCAGAGACTTCAGTGCCTTCCTGAAGACAACGTACTTCACTTTCTGTACTCCTGAACCTTTCTTGCCTTGGCAAGACATGGACCTTCGGCTCCAGCCTCATGAATGCCAGATTAGATTTGACTGTGTTTGAAAATAGCCAGATTTTTCTAACATTGGCTATGATTTCATGATTCGTAAGGAAATATTATCTTAACGAAAATGAAACAGAAAAGGTAAAATAATACAAAAAACTGGAAAACAAGTTTTAGGGGAGACCTCATTGCGGCCTTCCAATACTTGAAAGGAGCTTACAGGCAGGAGGGGGACCGACTTTTTACATGGGTGGATAATGGTAGGACAAGGGGGAATGGGCTAAAACTGAAAGAGGGGCGGTTTAGGTTGGACATCAGGAAGAAATTCTTCACTGAGAGAGTGGTGAGGTGCTGGCACAGGCTTCCCAGAGAAGCTGTGGCTGCCCCATCCCTGGCTGTGTTCAAGGCCAGGCTGGATGGGTTCCTGGGCAGTTTGATCTGGTGAGCTAGTGGCTGGCAGCCCTGTCCACGGCAGGGGGGTTGGAACTAGATGATCTCTGAGGTCCCTTCCAACCCAAGCCATTCTATGATTCTATGAATCATTTTAGAAAACCTAACTCTAGATATGCACATCTTAGTCCATTAGCAGGAGGCACCTATTTGTAAGGACAAGTTATAAACCAAACCCTAGCACAGCTGGGGTGGCGTGTTTGTTTAAGGGGGGGTGTTTGAGTTTGCTTGGCTTGTTTTTCTTTGTTTGCTTAATATATTGGTCTACAGAGTAGGGGGGAACACCCTGAAAACAAAATCCTCAAACACTAACAGTTTTCCTTCCCTGCCTATAGCTGAAATAACCCACTCCAATAGCTTCATCCTCGTCAACATGTAGAAATTTTGTTTATTGATTTAAAAAATTGCTTTAGTCAACTGAAAACAAAACAAGCATTCTGCTGTATTTTCAGTTTTGCTCTGTCTTTAAGGCCAAGCTTTGCTTGCAACCATTACAAGTCATCTGCTTAATGCACATGGGAAACCAACATTGTATTCATACAAGGCAAAACGCACTGTATTTTTTAATGCAATAACTAAATCATAGTTATGTTAGCAAGCACTCTTTAAAGATGAAGTCATACCAAATAACTTAAACTAAAAGGCTTAAACCTGAATAAAGAAATAGAGTAGAATGATAGGAATCCTGCCATTTTTAGGAATATTCACCTTCCAAACTCCAACTGTCATATTCTAATGGAACCACTTGTCCAGTTCTTATCTGCAGTGAATTCACCCTTTCACCATCTGTAGCCTTCTCTCCAAATAAATACGTCTACTTACCAATTTAATGTACTGCTTCTATATGCACAACATTATATCTTTTACTGCTGAAAAAAGGTTGGGTTAGGATACTGAGAGTTTTCAGGAATGGCACTTTCCCTGTAGATGACTGCAACTGGAAGAGCTGTAAACCCTAAGATTGCATCAGTTTATAATATCCTAGCATGAGGACAGGAGGAAAAGATGGAATAAATTCCAGACTCCTTCTAGTATTAGAAGTGTAATTGAAAGTTAACTCTGGAATTACTATATATTTTTCTCAGACCTCACCACTGTCTAGTAAGCCTGCAGAGCATGATGAAATCTCAAAAGCAGAAGAGCATGTTTCTGGTCTGCTCTCACTTCTCTGCAAGACAAGCCTACAGCTCTGGGAAGGACAGGGAGGATAAGCATGTAACAAGGGGCTGTGCTTGCTCACCACTAATCCTCAGTACGTTTTCTTTATAGTTGAGTTTTCATGCAAATTAAGTCATCAGGCTTTCTCAACAGGAGAATAATCCTGCTAGAACTAAGAGACTTCCCCTTGTGAAGAAATGAGGAATGCACAATATGTATGCCATGTACACACACCATAATTATGATATTCTGTTCAGGCTTGCTTGAAAACGTATGGGTTTTGTCATCTTTCCATTTGCATTTTTGCACCAAAGGATGTGGTTTAGAACATGGAGCTGCATAACAGCTCCTTAAGAGTCAATACGGGGAGACAGGAGTTTAACCGCAATCTCCATCACACACACACAACTACAGTGTCCACGATCAGATTAAACTCTCTTCAGCAGCATTGCTGCTATGTTATACTCTGCCATCATGAGAAGCTAGGCTTAATACACCTAGATACTACATAATAGTTTCCAAATGATGTATGCATAAGGTTAGTAGAGAGACCAGAGGTTGAGAAGGAGGCTAAGTTGCGCTTTCATCCCTAACAGCTGACCCAAGAGGTACTTTGGGGGTGGCTGTATGTCCCTTTGGACAGCAAATGTATCTAGGACCAAACATCCAAGGCAACACACAGGTGTTTAGCTTAGGAAAACTGTCAACATCACTTCAATAAAATAGTTTTGCTTTTCCTTAAACAGGCAAAATATGATTTGCAAGAAACACAAGGATCCTAATATTGCAATGAAATTAATCACAAATCCAGAAATCTCTCTTGTCTCCAATGCCAATTCTGCCCCACCCACACTTCACTGAAAACTTTGGAAAACAAGCCAAACGGGCAAGAAAGTCTCAGCCTCTTCTCACAGTAAGAGCACTTGAGCTTGGCATACATTAAATGTACTTTATGACAAACATTCCATTATGTAAACTTCCATGAATAATTTCCTTCTATTTAAATTAAAAATTCAAATTGAAATAAGACTGCATACCACAAGGGATGTTTTATTCAGTATAACGAAATTAATTCATGTTAAATGTCAGCCCATTTAACCAACCAGAACCTTTGTGCCCGACAGATTTTGAATAAAAATGCAATCAGACAGTTCTTGTGACAGAAGCCAGATGCCCATACCAAACACCCTAACAAATGTGGAGTAGTCTTATTAAGAAAGATTTTAGGCTTTAGAAGTAGTATTTTTGTGTGGGTGGATGTGACATGGCAGTACCACAAGTGAGTAAATTCATCTAAAAAGCAAAACGACTGACTTCTATTGCCAGCCATGTTACATACCAAGTTGTTCCAGCAACACCTTGCCATTCAGAACATGATATTTTCATACTCCAGCCATGGAGATCACAGAGGCTCAAACCCACATTTCCTGATTTCTACAACAAAGAGCGTCATTAACCACCAGCATCATCAGGAATGCAGTACTACAGTAACCATACTTAAATGAACCTTTCATCTAGTTTGAGAAAAACAAAACTATGGCAAGACTGGTATGACAAGTTAATCAACTTCTAGCTATTAACCATTAGCTTCAAACAAGACAGCTCAACTAGTAAGCACAAAGCCTTACATGTACCGAACATGCGCTGAACTCAACACGAGTATTAAATGCTCAGTTTAGTCTCTCTGTTCTGATTCTTGACTTCAGTTTAGGCTGCTTATTCTAATTCACTACTTGCTGCTGCTTTCATTCCATCCGTCTTTCAAGTAATGCATAATGTTATAAGATTTAGCAGCTAAACTGAAGTCTCAAAGGAGGTTTTCCTTGCTACACCACTCTATCATTGGATTCTCATAAAGAGCATAGATTCAAAATTAATTTTACTAATATGCCACTGCTTGAAAAATCTCTGCGATTGGTTAGGAGTTATGACTTTTCTAGGTCTTATCTTCTTCTGCAAGTTGTGCTTGACTGTTGACTTCTAACAAAACAATAATAAATTAAAATGTTTTTCTACACTTAGTCAAGCCTTACAACTCTTAGTAATCTTGTGACTTTTAATTCCTTACATTCCAATATGCAGTTTTGCTACGCCACAGTCTAGCTGCAACAGAAGCCAAGATCTTTACACACAGACCCTCTGACTATGGCTCATATTCCTTCATCCTTTGCCATCTTACTATTTTCTGCTAAAACAATACTACTGCTTATGTTATTGTTACCTTAGCTTGTCCTTATGTTTCCTGTTTCATGAGGTACATACCTCAAACAATGTGCATAGATGAGGAACACACTGATGTAAACAAATGAAGTTCCCTAAGTTCCTCATGTGAAACTCACAGAAGTTGTAGAGCATTAAAAAAAAAATTAAAAAAAAAAATAAAGACAACACACAGTTGTTAAAGAACATTACTCCTGCTTCACCTGACTGGACGCAACAATTTAAGCTGGGAGGACTGGAGAAATGTCTTCCAGCAACCATCAGCCAGCTTGCCTGGAACAAATCCCCCACTCCCAGCTCCGCTCAGACAACCAACATTTCTCCTTGCATCCCCTGTCTGGCTGTGGTACTGCCATCGATTTTTTGAGACACGTGTACACTGAGCTTCTAGAGATCACAGGTTAAATATTAGAGATAATCCTCTTGTAGTTATCTGTAATTTGTTCACATAAATGTTGATTGTATCAGCCAGGCTGGTGGCATAAAAACTCTCATTATTCCACTGCTCAACTGTGCAGCCCTGTGTGCAGCTCCACCAAAAAATAACAAAGGTGCTGTTACTAGTAAAGAGCTCTCTTATTTACCTGCAATTACGTCTGTATTTTGTTTATCAGTGGCACTCATATGAATGGCTGCAGCAGTAAAATCCACTGCCTTCAGGAAAAATACTTAAAAGCTTTTCAGAAGTTTAAAATCGATTACAGGGTTTCCACTAATTTTACTTCACAGAAATATAAAGGAAAAAATTACATGGAGGATCATTTATCCAAGTCTTCAATCTCAGAAGTCCTGATTTTTTAAAAATGTATTTTTAAATGAAAACTGGAAAGCTCCTCAGTGGCACTCTTATATTGATTTTTCTTCAACTGTTGGATTCTTAGACCTCTGAACAGGAGCTCCAGAAGTCAAGCTACAATTAGTCTCTGAAAGTGCTTACTTGATGAGGTTAACACAATTCAGCCATATCCTGATTAAACCCATACACACCGAGCAATTAGTTTTCACTGCAGAGTTGTCAGCTGTATTTGCCTTTCACAATTTTAATAAACTTTTTTCAGGAAGGGATGTGAAAGAAGGATGGAAACTGTGATAGAAGATAAAAGAGACAGGAAACAAAAGGACAAAAAATTGTGGGAGAATCACAATTTGTTAGTTGCAGTGCTCACGGAACAGGCTATTTTTCTTAAACAACTTTAAGAACAACTGAAATATTTGCTTTAAAAGACTTGACTTATAATTAAAACCTTATTAATGTAGAACTACAGAACTGCAAGCCACAGAAACAAAAGAGGGCAGCCTCTGTCTTGCAAGGTTAGTAATATTAATACTGATCCTATAGTAAAGTTAATGGCCCACTCCGCAGGGGTTTCACCTTATTCTCAAGATTACTGTTTGCAGGATGGTAAGAAACTAGTTAGAATTTCTGTAGATTTGGAACACACTATAATCTTCTAATACACATAATAATAATTCTTTGAGTAGATAATACACACACACTAGAAAGAATAAATCTAATTAAGAACAATCGTATCATGCCTAAGAACTACGAACGTATGACATGCAAAATCCTGTGATTTCAAGGCCTGTTTTTAAAAGAATGCAATTTCTGGCAAACAAATGTCCTGAAACTACCAAAGTTGAATTTGGCCCAGCATGAGCCAGGCCACTGAGGTGAAGCTGTCAGGCATACCCAAAACCATCAAATCACAGTGTCTTTTCAACACAGTCTCAGTGTCAACCAGCAACAACAAGAGGGAAATAAAACAAAGACCTATTGAGGTCAATGGGACATTTCAAATAACACTGCTATGCACTTTACAATGAGACTTGTCAGTAACCCTTATGCTTGGACTGCCTAACTCCTTTCATCATAAAGGGTCTTGAAACTGTTTCAAGCAGAAGTGCCTACACCTCAATGGTTTACAGAATACTTTTTATACTCAGCAGAGGAAATCCCCATGGAACATATAAACTGCTTTCATTTAGTCCCACGAAATTCCATTTACTTCTGGATGATGTATAAGCTGTTAAAGTCAAAATTTTTCTCCACTCTTGCATTCTTGTGAGACTTTTGGCCACTAACCATAGTCATAACCAGTGGTTATAAAGCTGAGCTCACTTCACCACCAATGCAGCAATGCAGTTACCAGAATTACTTTAACTGGTCAGCAGAAAACTTTTTCCTTCCGTGTCCTCTCACTTTACCTTTCAAAGTCATCACACAAGCCAGCAGATCCCTTATCACCAACCATGACACAACAATCCTCAAAACACACGGTCAGTACAAGTTACAGCAGCCAATATTACACAAGTGGGTAACAAATAAAAACATTTTCTTAAGTCTTGCACATGGGAAAAGACTGCCTGATCAGCATTTTTCCTGATCATCCAAACACCTTAAAATCTAAAATGGAACTATCTGTCCTACCAAAGGCTGACGGCACTGACAATTCTGCTGTTCAGTCAAATACTCCAAGAGATTACTGCTGCAGTACAAAATCACAGTATTATTACTTCCTACTAATTAAACCCAGGAAAGCTCCTGCACAAGTTATGAAAGAACAAGATTTAGGTTACATACTCAAGACACTGAAACATGGGAAACAGTCGCTTGACATACATCAGGGCTGCTTTGGATATTCTACCACATCATGCAAATACATTATGATTGAGTTTTCTAGTTACATAATCCCATTCTTTCATTAACTTTATCTTCTTCACCATGAAGAAAAACAATATACAAATACCCTAAAAAAATGTAAACGAGTGTCAACTATGTATACACAGGCCAAGACCATTGTAGTAGCTTCCAGGTGAAGAGTATATTTTCATTCACTGCCAAAGAAAGATCTCTCTTCTAGCAATAAGTTGTTTTTCTCTAGACATTGAATACTTCTTCAGTATGAATGAGAAAAAGCAGCTTTGGTCTAAGGAAACTTGAATTCTGAATTCTCTTTGGCTTTGGTCCCCACCACCCCATTTCAGAATAGGTAAGCGTAGAACAAAGGTTTACATTATAGAGTACACAAATGACCAGAGCAATAAACAGAGTATGTCCCTCCTCTTCCTCAAAACCAAGGACTTCCACAGCTTTAGCACATTTTGAATGAAGAACCACCCCTTGCTAGTTTTATTTGGTGCCCCTAGTTCTTGGATGAGGGGGAAAAAAAAAAAAACACCAATTGACAGTTGTTCCCCTATAATCTCACCATACATTCACAACCTTATCAATCTCTATCCTATTCTTTCTGGCCATACAATAGACAATTATTTCCTCTTCAGACAGAGGAAGTCTATTTTCAGACCCAAGAGAACAGCTGATCATGCTTAGTGAAATAAGGAGTAGCGGGTGGGATTCAGCCATGGCATCCACAGCTGGCAGGTTGCAACTGATTCTAGCTCAGCCAGTCTCAGAGGTGCAGTCTCAAAGAGAGATCAATGGGTAATACTGCATGAAACTTTCTTACTGCTTCTAATAGCATGGAGTTACCCATCATCACATCCTCACACCCAAACTGTAAAAATGTTCACTGAAATCACTCTGACAGAATCACGTAATAGCTGAGGTTGGAAGGGATTTCTGGAGGCTATTTGGTCAAGCCTCCCTAATCAAGCAGGGTCAGAAAGAACACTGCACAGGAACACCCCCAAAAGGGTCTTGAGGATCACAGAATCGTATGCCTTGGAAGGGACCTCAGGAGACATCTAAGTCCACCCCCCTGCTAAAGCAGGTTCCTACAGCAGCTTGCACAGGAAAGCATCCAGACGGGTTTTGACCAAGGGTATCTCTACAATCTCTCATGGCAACTGCTTCAAGGCAATGACTGAAGTCCATCTGTTTTTCCATCTATGATGATCCCAGCCAAACTCTATATTTGGGCACTCCTGCCCTGCCACTCTTCAGAGCACGAAAGATTCTTTCAGTGTTGGGACCGTACATGCCTCAGAGCCACTTGAAAGGAACAGACTTTCCATAGCATCCTGAGCAGTCACAAGACTCTCCTTCAAGCAAACCTTCTTCCCAACTCTATTTATATTCACATAATCTGTCTACAGGCTAGAGCTTAGTGGCTTTGCATTGTTTTTACATTGTGTTTACATCTTTTAAAGAAAAATTGGTAACTGCTATCTTCCCTTCTATGCAAAATCTCGAAGGGAAATGGCAGCCTGCTCCAGTTCATGGTATGCACATTAACAGGAACAGCTGAACAAGATCAAGTAGCTCACCTGCAGTATATCAAAGAAAACTGTGAGATCTTCCCATATGATATCCATAACATCCCAACAAGAACTTCCAGAAGATGTGAGGAAGTCCTGGCTACTGCAAACAGACATAGCCCCAAACAACAAGATGCTGGAGTCCTAGATCTTTCAAAGATTTTGGTTTGGATAGAACTGATCAATAAGCCTAGGAGAAAAGCTGACTGTTCTGAAAGGCAAATCAGTTCAGTCCCGTGCTCCATCAACACTTCCTATGCAGTAACAGCAGAAAGCAGAGGAGACTTTCTCAAAGTAAAGAATCTTCGACAAGCAGATTTCAAGGACATCTAAGTGAAGAGGAAATCTGCCAAGAGGGAAAAGCTGTTTTTTTGGTACTATAAAGAGGTGAGATACATGAAGTATAAAACTTCTTTGGTAGAAGATTTCAGACCTGCATCAGACAGCAAACAGTCTTGGTAGAAGAAAATGCCATCAACATTAACATCACAGAAACAGTCACACTTTGAGTGACACAGTCAGCAGAGATGGAGGAAGGAGCACTGGCTCCAAGGTGTGTAACCCTCCAGCTTTAACAAGCTCATAGAAGTGACGTAATCCTAGCACAGGTGGTGTGCCTCCTTAGAGAAACCCTCATGAAATCTCTTACCCCCCTGTTCAGCCAGCTCTGCTAAAGCAAACTATGCTGTGCCACACCTGGAAATCTTCACTCTTTTGTGCTCAGGGAGAAGGAGTAACCATCAGCCCAGGCAGAAGGATCAAGTGGGTCAGAGCTTTTCATCATAGCGTGAAGCTTACTTCAACCAGCAGAGCTCCTGCCTCCTGGAGCTGACTCTTGCAGACAGCACATGACACAAACTTCACAGCAGGAGTCTGCTCTGGGACAGCACCTCAGAGTCACACCAGCTCTTCTTGCCCATTAAGAATATTTTTAGACAAGTATCACAAATCTCTCAGGAAGTTGTTACGGACTTCCCACAAAGCCTCCACTGAGAGTTTAGAAAACAGGAGTGGTGTGATGCTAGGAAACATCCTCTGATTGAATGTTATACAGAAAGAGCCATCTCAAAGACCAGGCACCTTGACTGTACCTATGCCACTTCCACAGGGCTGCCCCACAGCCACCCACGAGACCAGGCCTGCTCTCTGTGCTGAGGAGATAAGAAGTTAGGTGAGGTCTGAGAGCATCCTCCAGCCTCAAAGCACCTCAGCAGCCCAGCACTGGCTTAGCACACCAAGGCGGATGGATGGACTGAGGGCAGCTCAGGACAGTTGCACACTAGGAAAGGAAGTCTGCAGGACAAATGGTCCCAAGGGGCATTCTGAGGCCCAAGCACCTACTGATTGCCATCAAGCGCAGACCTTGGTACCAAGAGAAAAAAAAAAAACTGAAATAAAGCCCAGTGATAATTTATATCATATGTTCAAAACCAAAGAGATTAGTGAGAACTTACCTAGTAAAACAACTCACCGCCTTCAGAATTTAGAGGAGAGCATGGCTATCTGTGACAGGGACAGCTGGTGCTGCTGCTTCCTCTGCTATCCCTTCGCTGGAAGGCGAAGTGCGCACAGGGCGCTGCTGTCCCGTGCACACATCTCCAGCGCACACCCCGCCTGCCAGGCTTCAACACCATGCAAGCACCATGAAACAATTACGTAAAAAAAGAAACTGCCCTTAACTAAAATCAAAGCCAAAAGCCACAAGAGAGATCTGTCACAGAAACACCACTACAGTTAGACCAAAAAAAACCTTTTTATTCATTGTTGCTATTTTCAAGTATTTATAGTCTTTGAATAAGTACATGTACAAAACCATCTCCAAAGCCTAAAACCAACTCAAGTTCCACTCAACCACTTTTCAGCCCAAACATGAGAGTAAATTTTACAATATTAATGTTTTTTCAGTTACTGTTTGCAATTCTGTAACTGTACTTTTATAATAACCAAGCCGATACATCCATAATGATCGGTTACAAAGGCAAGATTAATTTCTTGCTCAGGAGTTACACCTCTTTAAGAAAGCATATGTTACTGTGTTAAATGCTATGTAAATGTTTTCTTAGAAAGAAAGAGCATGTATTTAATCACTGTTCTGAATATTAGGGGCCATGAAAAGCTGATCTGTAGAAATGCATTTATTATTTTAAAACGATTCCACATGTACTCAAGTGTAATAACTTACATTTTCCAACACAGATCACATATGAAAAAAAAAGAAAATACAATAATAGTGATTTATCTAAGATGAAAATCATGACAGTCAGCATTATGGTTTTTACAGCACTAACACTTAAAATGTGTTCATGCTGTAGCCAAACGAGTAATACTATAAACTAATAAATAAATATTAAAAAGCAGCAATTTCCAAACGGTGGTCCAAAAGGCCATGACTGGCACATGGTCCTATTTACAGTACATTCCCGGCAAGTCTCTATTAGAAGCACATGATAGTCTTGAAGAGATTGAAGGATGACCGCTGCTCCATTGCTAAGAAAATCTGGAAAGCTTTAGGTCATTTTA
The DNA here is from genome assembly GCA_013399715.1 of Alectura lathami. Taxonomy (NCBI): domain Eukaryota; kingdom Metazoa; phylum Chordata; class Aves; order Galliformes; family Megapodiidae; genus Alectura; species Alectura lathami. The sequence continues at coordinate 196,795 of VXAV01008413.1, read as the reverse complement.
AGTTAAAAGCAGAATATACATATATACACACATTTAAATCAAGCAGTTTTCTTTTGTACATACTTCAATAACCATTAGAGGTTCTATTGAAACAGTATCAAGCTCAAAACCAGTAATTATTTAATAGTGTTTTCAGACACATTCAAACTATTTTGGCAAATTGAGCATCTTTGGAGCCATGTTACTTACAGCCTGAATGGCTTGCACTGCTCGTACTACTCATCTATATGAGCCTTTTTCACATGTAAAAAACTAATCCATGCAGGGTTTTTTCAAAAGCTCAAAGCCCTATCGTTAATTGGTTTTCTAAGCCAAATAAACGATGTATTTTGAACATCATTATCAGAAAATATTTTGTTAAATATCTCTTTAGGAAGCAATATGCTACCAACATTCACATTCATAATTTCAGCAGCTTGCTGGAGTTCTATACCAGACCGTACCAGCATCGGTAAACAAACTGGAAGAATCTTTTTATTCCTCAAACAGCTACACCAAAATGAGAACATGAAGTAAGAGATTTGCCAGAAGATGGCTGGCTTTTATTTACCATGTGACACACAAGCACAGGACTCGAGCAGGAAGCTCTTAGCTTGAACCCAGCCCAAACACATGGGTAATTTTTGCCCATTGACGAAATTCAGGAACCACCAAAATCTGTACCAGAGCATGCGTTGTTGTGCTAATCTGGCACACCAGCCTTCCAGGTAAACATCATTGGAATGTGGCATGGACCCATTCTCCAGAAAGCAGTGGACAACAATCTGATCATAAATCTGAATCATGACATGTTAAAGGGTCCATCCACAGAAGTGGTAAAACAAAAACACACAAATAAAATACTCCCCTAATATTTCACACAACAGCTATTGATGGCTAAAGCCAACTCAGTCACCCATTGGTGGGAATCCTAACTCCTTTCTACTAAGAAGGTGCAAGGAGTGTGCAGCAGGGCTGAGGGCTGCTCCTTCTGCCAAGTTCTGCACAAACCTGCAGCGATGCCAGCTGACATCCCTCTCTAACTAGAGACACAAACTTTACAAGATAACCAGTGTTTAGGAATTGGTCACCTCTCCTTCACCAAGGGCTACACCGATCGTCTTAGGACTGCTGAGTAGCAAAAACGTCCCCTGTGCAATCCTAGCCCGGACACACAGCCTCAGCCATCAAGGCAAGCTTGTTCAGAAATACTTCCAGGGCTATCAGGAGAGAAAAGCATGTCATTATAATCTCACCCACCTCCAGGTGGGCTTAAGGGATTTCCAATTGCTAACAACTTCACTACTATTGTTGTTAAACTTCCTATGGCCTTGCAACAACCATATCCTGACAATAATTCATTATTCCAAAACTGAGCTTCTAGTCTTCCTGCTACCTACTGACTTTACTTTTAGTGCTGTCCACCTGATAAAAAGCCAGCGCACTTTGCCAACACACATACAGGATTGGCAATAACAGCGTAGGCATGTTTCAGGCATGTTTTGTACAGAACAGTCAGATTTATATCATGTTGTGAAAAATCTGATTTTCCTTTCTAATTTTGTTGTGTTTTAGGCTAACCCTTTTTGTTCTCCATAATTTGGTTAGCACTACATATAAAATGCTGTGGCTGGGCTGCCAATTGCCCCATATGACCAACATGACCAATGATTATGCCAAAACAGATGGAAAACCCTTGCATGTGCAGAGTCTACCCTAACCACAAAAGAAAAACACACCAAAAAAACTAATATTTTCTGACAAGTTTCAGAATATGTTTATTTAAGGTTAAATGATTATTTTCTTTCTGTAATAGCAACTTTTTCAAACTGGGTTAAAATGTTTGCTGTAACAATCCCTGCAGGTTGCCAAATGCTTCCAGGGTACAAAGTCACAAGCTCTGTGGAATGCTGCTCTGTGTACTCTGCCTCTGCCAGCACACCTTCCCCAAGTAACATATCTAGCTTGTTTGCTTGAGCTTTTCAGCTTGGTTAACAGAAGTGCACACAGCAGGTTCCACTCTACCAAGCACACCATCTTTTCCTGGGTTTCCTGTGACCACAGCAAGTGCAAAGCCAGCGTGTCCCCATCGTGCAGCCAACAAGGTTTAACAGATAATCCAGGCAAACAAGAAGTCACAGGATTTGTGCAGAGCTAATACAAGCAGAACAGGGTTTCCCTGGTAAATGATATGGTGAAAACGCATGTCAGCAATCCCGCTACCTTAACACTCACCATTTTTGTAGAACATGATAAAGGACCTTTTTTTCTTCATACATACAAAGTGGTATTTCTGTACATAAGCATTACACTTCCATCAACTTATGCTATGAGTAAACAAGTGTGTAATGGTAGCATAATTATTTCATTTGTTATACAACTGCAATAGATTTCAGTCCTTGAAGCAAGCGTCTTTGAAAACTAGGGTTTTCAAATAACAGCTGGAAACATTCAGGATCATCTTATGTGTTAGAACAGTAATACAAGTAAGTCCAAGATCACAGGCTTAGCATGCCTACAAAACTTAAATCATGCTTCATATCATTGGGAAAAGTCCCAAACTAGAGAACACAGCCTCCTGGCAAATGAGCCCTCTTCCAGGGCTGCATATCAAGCATGTGACAAAGCCTGGAACATGCACAGAGGCAACTGACTGAGATTGCTAAACATGCTCAAGATCAATATCTTTACACACAGAGAGCTAGGCATAGAAACAGTATCCAGCAAGTCTTAAGTTTAATATTGGTACAGAAACAAACATGCACCTGCCTGGTTTCCCTATCTGAAAAAATGATGATATTCAGTGATGCACACTTTGTGTTACAGAAGTGTTGCAAAGTTCAATGAAGAAATATATACACACATATGTACAGCCTGAAAATTTCTCAACCAGCAAACCACTGGAGCCTCCATTTTTGAAAATCTGGGCTGTAAAGAGTAAAAGAAAGAAGTGTCATACTGTTTAAAAAAAAAAAAAAAAAAAAGAAAGAAAAAGCATTTATCTAATGCCTCTGTTAGGTCAGCAAAGAGGACATCTCCAAAAGGAAGTTCTTCCAAGGAAGGGAAAAAATAAAAACCACCATAAATCAGTAAACAAAAATAAATAAAAAGCTCACACAAAACAAGATAGCATTAAAGAGACATCAGAAACCCAGACAATTGGACTAACTGCTCCAAAAGCCTAATTTAACATTCTTTTAGTAAGATGGCCTGATTTTGTTGTGTTCCTGTGAAATCACGGTACAAAACAAAACAAGCTTTTGAGGTCTCCAAACAGCTAACTCCATAAAGTAAAACTGAAGTAGCTGCAGATCGTTATCAAATTTTTCCTTCTGGCTTATCTTAGAACAACCAACGAGACTTTTGGGGAAACATCATGTACAAGCATCATGAAGGAAGAACTACATAAACTAATTTTAGGAATACTCATCCTCACAGTCATTCTGAATACAACAATCACAGATTACTCAAGTCAGGCCTAGAAAGCTCCTGCATGTATGTTGGAGGTGGCCTTGGAATTCCTCACATCCTCCAGCTTCCTTATTAATTTCAACAGGAACGAAAAATCTTGATTGGCTTACAAACAAAAAAAACACCCTTGTTTTATTTTGTTTTCTCTAGATAATATAATACTTTTAAAAAAATGTCAAAAATTATTTCATATAAATGTTTAAAAAAAAATAACTCGTATCTACACCAGTAGATCATCTTGAAATGCCAACATTTGGAAAGAAACACCAGTACACCCGCAAGTTGTAATTAAAGAAAATATTCATACAGCCATCAAATCATTAAGGTTGGAAAAAAAAATCACCTCTAAGATAATCAAGTCCAACTGTCAACCCATCACTACCATGCCCACTATTCTTTACACCTAATTCACATAAAACTGTTAAAAAACAAAGGTCTGCTACAGAAGTAAGAAGTACACCTCTAGAACCCTTATTCATTAATGTTCTCATGTTTTCTGCAAGAAAAGGCAAAAATTATAACAAATAATTTAAAAAAAGACCAATATCTTGGGCACGAGTGGCAGTCTCTTGTATTATCCACCAGAACCACCTACCCAAATGCAATGGTTCCAAAACAATAAATAAAACAGCATTCAAGGCTGTAGCCTTGAACATAGTTTTTAAAACTCCAAGAAAGATGCACAGTTCTGAAGAACTTCTGACAGCAAGTAGAAGGTGTTACCCACCCCATCAGTTTGGAGAGACACCTGGTTTGGCTGAGGTCTTCCCCTCTCTCTGCTGCTGACTTCAGCTCAAGAATTAAAATAAATATCCATCAAATACACAAAAATACATATCTATAGCTTAAACTGAAGACAAGTGAATTTGTATTGATTTATATAAGTAGGTCTTGGCTTTTTGCCTTGCAAAGAAATGAAATGTTTTAATCATCAAGAGAAGGTAGATAGTTCTCAAATCTGCACATACTCAAACACAGCAAATGGAAAGAAGGGAGATGTAGTGAAACCTGTTCCAACAAGCTGTACATCAGAAACCTGACTCTTGTATTTCAGAGGAGCCAAACTAAGATACAATGAAAAGCAGGTTAAGAACAAGGTAGGACAGAAACCATACAAAGCTTACATGTACCACGGCATTGAGGAAAACCATTAAAAAACATATTTGTGGTTTTAAAAGGTCACAAAGAAAATACCCAGAGGATTTTTTCTTATTCTGCCTTTGAGCACAGATGCACAAGCCCTTCACAAAAGTCCTTGGATCTTAAATTAAACATACCTTCCCTATAGATCATGAAATTGGCAGCATCAGACAAAAATATTTGGCTAAAACAAGATAACTAAACCAAGCATCCATAATTCAGCAGAAAGTGTTAAAATGTATGAAAACAAATTGACTTATGAGTACTAAGAGCTTACCATGAGAATTTAAATCTTATGTATGGGAGTCTCGTGAAGTGACAGAGCCAAAGGATGACAGCACAACAAGAATTCCTGCAAAAAAGTAATTTCAAAGAAAACTAAATGCACAGAAAAACACTTGTATAGCTCTTTTGTGTCTGGCCCACCAAAAGCTGGCTTTGCAATCAAAGTTCGGTTGTACTATTTGTAGGCTGACAAGTAATTATTCGCACACAACTTTTAGGAGCAAACATGGACATAATATGCAGCTAAGTAAGGCAAATTAAAACCAGCTGAAGCCTGCACTGATACTCTCCAAAGCATTCATGATGTGGAAAGCTTTTCACAAGAATTCCAGCTAATTTACAACAGCAGGGGAATCATCCCCGGACGGTTGGACAGATTTTCCTCTGCTATTGGTTATATTGCATTCCTGGTGACAAAAGTTGTTGACATTAATCTTGAATTGTAGAAATGGCATCAGAATAAAAACAGCCTTGTGTATGCTTCCAACATTTTTTCACTACTGAGAACACTTAAAGTTTAAAACAAAGTTCTCGGGTCATGCAAGTACAAGACCAATTTCATAAAATGTAATTGAGGAGATAATTCTTCTACCTTGCCTTATTTAAGGCTGATTTTTATTTTCATTGGTACAGGCCAGTGATAGTTCATCGTTGTCTTTGAGATTATCCACCCATTTTTCCTCTGCTTTCCAGTTACATGGGAAATGTCTAAACTACAGGCTCAATTCTTTCAGGACTCGTTTTCTCTGAGGGCTGTTCTTTAATGGGACAAGCCAGCACATGTGGCCAACTGCTGTACTAAGGGACTGGATTAGTATCTGAAAACCGATCAACGTCTACATCACCACTGAATGGAATAATTGAAATTACTCTGCCATCATTCATCGATAGGCCCGCAATCAACTCCCAGCATCGCTAACATGGTTTACGAGAACAAGCACTGGACTTTAAAACCTTGGTTGTTTCCCGACCAGGATTGTCACTGCTGTAAGACGTGACTTGGAAAGCTTATGAGGTGCAACTGAGTACTTACTCAGCTGGAAGTAATAGAGCAATACTTTCACAAGAGCATTTTAAAACCAGTGTGCAAATGATATAACACCAGTGGGTAGAAAACAGACACGAAAACAAAGCGAAGACGAGAAGAATAAAATGCATTCATGTGAGAAGTAAAATCATTACTCTAAAGATTTTTTTTTTTAAATACCTCTTTTGTCCAGTAATAACAATGCGTATTTTAGTAATATCTATTTGTGCATTCTGCTTGGGAAACGGCTAAACACTCCTTTAATTTGTAGAACAGCACTGAATGCAAAGGCCCAATCTTCCCACTTCTGCCAGAGATTATGACAATTTATTTATTTACTTAGTTATTTAAGTCACAAGAGGGCTGGACTTGTAACTTGTCCTATTTACCATATCCTGAGATATACAGGAAGCACAAAATTACCATAATTATACTTAATTCCATACTTACTGTCTATACTAACACAAATAGCTGTGAATTTCCATACTTTAAGTCACCATTTTCACACTTGATTTGTGAGGTTTGGGTGCAGAAACCGTAGAACATACTTGCACATGAAAAATAAGAGAATAATTTAATTTAAGATTTCCTAGCTATTACTTATGTAAACTGGGCAACAGAAATTTATGTCCTTTGAGTTTTTAATATTTTAATATAAAATATGTTCTTAAAGACTGGTTATAAAAATACCTATCATTCTATTTGCAGTCAAATAACATAATATATTTACAACTGAACTAAAAAGCCATAACAGTTTATTTGCCAAATGTTTGTCACTTAAGATACTTGTTTATTCTATTAAAGTTTTTATCATAGAATATCATACAATCACAGAATGGCGTGGGTTGGAAGGGACCTTAAAGCCCATCTACCCCCAACCTCCTGCTGTGGGCTGGTTGCCACTCACTGGATCAGGCTGCCCAGGAACCCATCCAGCCTGGTACTGAGCACCTCCAGGGATGGGGCATCCACAGCTTCTCAGGGCAGCCTGTGCCAGTGCCTCACCACTCTCTCAGTGAAGAGCTTCCTACTAACATCAAACCTTAATCTCCCCTTTCTGTTTAAATCCATTCCCACTTGTGCTATCACTGTCAGACCATGTAAAAAGTTGCTCTCCCTCCTGTTTATAAGCTCCCTGCAAGTACTGGAAGGCTGCAACGAGGTCTCCCCAGAGCCTTCTCTTTTCCAAGCTGAACAATCCCAACTCCCTCAACCTTTCCTCATAGGAGAGGTGCTCCAGCCCTCTGAGCATCCTCATGGCCCTCCTCTGGACCTGCTCCAGCAGCTCCATGCCTTTCTTGTTCTGGGGGCCCCAGGCCTGGACACAGCACACCAGGTGGGGCCTCACGAGGGCAGAGCAGCAGGTAACAATCACCTCTCTCCCTGCTGGCCACCCCTCTCTTGATGCAGCCCAGGATGCCATTGGCCTTCCTGGCTGCAAGAGAGCACTGCCGGCTCATGGCCAGCTTTTCATCCACCAGAACCCCCAAGTCCTTCTTTGGGACTTTTTCTCCCCAAGTCTTTTGGGGTTCAAATTTCTCACTTTATTGCTCTTTCACATCCATGTATTTCTTTTCACTCATGTCCATGACTAAGTTATATTAAAATAAACAAATTTTGCATTTGGTAAAGGGAGGTTAGAGAAGAATTTCCATAAAACTAAAAATCTGAACATTAAGATGTACATACATAGCGTTACCAAATTTGTAATGCTGACACAGATTAGGTCTTATTCTTTTTGATGATTTCTGTTACCTAAGGGAAAACAAAGAATGCGTGCACTCCATCTGGCTTCTTAAATGTACAAAAATGAGAAGTGTCAGTAATATTCAAAAGTAGTACTCATTTAAAAGCTGAGGAAGAATATTTTTGAGTAAGTGTTAACATTTCAAACCATTATTTGGAAGCTCTTAAGGCAGAAGCTGAGAGATGGGAGGTCAGGATTACAGCAACTACATTATGCGCAAACACAGAGTTTTGCACAGTGGAGAAAAACCAAGTCTGTGTGCGTGGGAGGGATGTTATATAAAAGGAAATACATAAATGAGTCCACAATTATATTTATTGTTATAAAAATACCCATGAAAATTTTGTTCCATCATGCTGAGCAGACAGAACTTGATTCCCACACCATTTTATTGCTGGTGTTTAATCCTACCATTTTGTTTTCTCTAGAATCAAATCTCATCTAGAAGACAACCATAACTTGTTAGGGCAAAAGCCATGGCATCCACTCTCTGTTCCATTCCCCACATTTTCCCACCATAACAGAGCAAGGAGAAGGGGTCACCTTTGCAGCTGCAGAAGGCTCAACTTCAGATTAGCAAGGAGGTTTTCTTAAAA
>VXAV01008413.1:162798-183055 GCA_013399715.1 Alectura lathami | reverse complement strand
CTTGTTGCCAGTTGTTACTCTTCTTATTTGTATATTCTGTATTTTAAACCTGGCTAATACAGACATAGCACAGGTCTAAAGGCAAAAAGTTCACTACAGAAGAGCTTATTTACACCACCAGCACTCAGCTACCAAGTTCTCTCTCTGCAGTACAGTGTACTTCTATTAATGAAACCCAGTAGACTGAGCTATTACCTATAATTACAAATTAGACCATCTTATTTGCAACCAGCTATCACCCTACTCATTTCCTCATTAAAATCTAGAAGACACAGTTTGTGCTCTTACCCCTGTTTCTGCCACTGACTTTCAATCTGTACAATCCCAATCTTCTAAGATCATNGCCACTAAATTTACTGCCTCAAACGAAAAATAGACACCAGATAACTGCAGCAGACATCTACAAAAACTGGTCTGCAGAGTATTTCTGATGTTCTGTAGAAAGCTGGCTGGTCCCATGATGGCTCTGCTTACTTCCAGATGTTTAATTGCAGAAAGAAAACTCAAAATACATCAATTCATGTTCTTACTACTCATTTCCCATGAAAGTAGTTGTTGTGGCCATCAGGGAGAAATTGTGTGATCACAAAGATGATGTCTTGTGCATTACCTACCAAAATACAACACAAACTACTAGTGGAAAATTTGCCAAGTGACTCGTTCTTTTGTGGTACATGATCTCTCAAAACCACTGCTTAGAAAAAATTCTGTATCATACAAAGACATTTTCCATTAGGACTTGGAACATATTCTTCATTTCTCTTCATTTCAAGCAAGCTTGAAAAAAAAAAATAGCATGTTTTCTTTTATTTATATTGGTATTTTCTACCTATATACAGAAGATAAGGTGGATATGAAAGCTAGCCCAAACCACCATTCCACCTGACAGAGAGAGCAGAAGCTAATAAAGGCAAAATGTTACACAAAGCAGTCTGCATAAATCATGTTATGAGGTGCTATTTTTTTTTTTTTCTTATTTGAACTCTTGCTTTGGTCCAAGTTGAATTTCTAGAGAAAGTCTGATGATTTGTGGCCATATAATTTGGCACAACTAGTACGTTTATATTCAGGAAATCTCCAGATCTCAGTGAGCAGGACTTGGAACCACCTTTCACCTTTTAAAGGGTCACATCAGGGTTAAAAAAGAAAAAAAAAAAACAACAACAACAACAAAAAACACTGAGATGCGCTTCATTTGTCAATCATAAAATCACTCTTGTCCACACGCAATAGAGCCCTGACTGGAAGATTTCCCATTATTTCACAACCACAATGCGCTAAATTTCATGGCATCCCTGCACAGTATTCTACAGCTCCAGTTTGCAATGTATTTGAGATTCCTGTCTGGAACTCGTCTGTGTGAACTCCCACACTCCCCTATTACAGCTGGAGTCAGAAAAGAAACTTAAGTTTATATTTCACCTCTAGGAAAAAAGAATAGAAGCAAATCAAACATTCCCTACGAAAGCTCTTAAAAAAAAAAAAAAAGCATTTCTNNNTCTTAAAAAAAAAAAAAAAAGCATTTCTCCAAATAGCTCAAATTAACGACCTTTGGGGCATACAGCAGATGCTGTCCATTCAGCTGGACTCAGGACACGACCTGGCTCACAACTCTGTGTACAGCGGGGAGGTGGTACATTTTGTCCAAGTGTTTACTTGCTCAAGTGTTAGGGCTTTGGAGTTGTGGGTTTGTTTTTTCTGTTGTTGTACTTTAGGGGGTTGTTTGTTTGTTTTGTTTGTTTTCCCTGTGCTATGCTGCTGTTCTCTCCTTACTCCAGCAGCACTATGTTTAGTAACTAACAAATGGGTAACTGTAGTACCTCTCCTATCAAGAGAAAAGATACCAGCTTGAAGTGACAAAGCAGCCCAGGTCACACATGCTGGCAATTCTTCAGTTAGAAGCTTGTGAGCCAGGCCTGGCTTGCTTGTGCTGTAACTAACAATCCATTACATACATTTTAATGCAGAAGACAGAAGGAGGAGGCTTTGCCTTTGAAAACAAGGCTTGGATGGAAATATTAGAAAATACGCAGATTATTTTGCATCTTTATAACCCTTATTGCATTATGTCATTTACACCTCCTATCATCTAATAGAAATCACAGAGAAACTTTCATTTCCTCAATATTTCCTAAATCCTCCCCTACATATGTACAAAACCATAGACTACATTGTTTCACCTGATATTTCCTTTCATAATCTTACAAGATTTACATTTCCATAGCTATTGCCAACTTCAAACCCATGCCACAACATATTATTACAAATTGATACAAATTGAACTTTACAAAAAAAATTTCTGTTCTCAGAAAAATCTCTGAAGCAACAGCAAGTAAATTCAAATATGTGACTCAAAGCAAATATGCAATTCAGCTAACATATAGCTACAGCGACTGAAATCAGAAATCTCAGGTGAAATAAAGGCTCACAGTCTGTGACAGAAGGGCAATGGAAAGTTCTGTAGGAGAGGCTGCACTCAGCAATGCTGGAGCTGAGTCTATGACTCATTCCAAAACTCATGTCAAAAAAGTCTTCTGATAAGTCTTAATATATGCAACACACGCCGCACAGCTCACCTCTGTTCAATAATCCTGAAGAGACATTAAGTGCAGTTAAAATGATTTATTTCACTCAGCTTTTCATTGTATTAATTTATACCCTATGACATCACAAACCATAGATGTTTAAAAATTCAATTTAATTTGTAAGATGGAGAAGTATGTAGCCTGCTAAAAAATGAAACCTGCTAAAATATGAGTAGGTATGTTACATGGCTTTTAAAGGTGAACTGTGGCTGAAGAAAAAAAAAAAACATAACAGCCATATGCACAGAATATCCAACTTAAACATCACAAAGTAAAATTTCAGAGTAAATTCATTATTAACTGAAATCCTGTCTTTTTTTCCCCAAAAGAAAAAAATCAAGTTACAAATTACCTCCTAACTTTTCCCTTTATGTATGACACTGCACAAAACATCTGAGTTCTTTATTTCAGTTCTTTGAAAATTAATTTTAAAGGTTTTGGCAGGCTAAACATTACATGCATGAACTTGCAAAATATTCAAGCTGTTTCTTTGTATACTTATAAAAAGCAGGACTTCTCCCTTCAGCTCTCTTCAGTTCCACAGTCATGTTAACGTCATTTAATAATCAATTTTATTATAAAAAAATGATGATTTTTCTTGTTGAGGCAAAAGAGACCTATGCAAACAAGAGAACTTAAGACAACAAAATTTGTCCATGCATAAATAATGCTGAAGACCAAAACAGACGCTAAAACCGTAACACCACCCCATTCCCTTCAGGTAAATAAGATATTCTTCCTTATCTCTCAATTATATCAATTTCAATGACACATTTGATGCTAACTAAAAATTAAAAAAAAAAAAAAAAAAAAAGCAGCTTTCAACCCCCAGGTAGATCTTCAAATAAGCCCCATTCATACAATCCCTTAGTCATCAGGCAACAATCCTAATTTAGAACAACCAATCTTCCCATGTGGCCCCATTATAAGGTGATAGCTAGCACCTCTTGTAATTTAAAGACATCCCATTTTCCTTGAGGTTAACCAGACAGCAAATCAAATAATCCCACAGACGATTCAGAGAAAGCTTGACCCATTACTGAAATGTTAAATTAGAATTTCAAAGAGTAACTCCATCATCACCACTCTCAGAGTCAGCTTCTAGTTCTTGCTCTGTAGTTTTTAATTCTTCCTCTGTGAAACGTGAAGCTAAGTCAATACTCAGTTTTACCTCCCAACATAAACAGCTGAATATACTGCTAACTCAAAACAGTTTGGGTTGTTTAATAAAATAGCAAAAGGCCATTGCCTGAGTAGCGGTTCGTACAGCTTCATTAATAAATCACAATAGAGGTAGATAGGAGCAGACATTTTACTTATATTTGGGGAAATGGAAAACAACTGGTTTTATTTATTTTTTTCTAAACAATCCACGAAAATCAACGAACTTGCATGTTCTCTGTATGGAGGAAATAATGAGAGCTGAGCCCATTTTACAAACAAGAAGGAGAAGAGGCTTACAGCTCCAGCGATCTGTTCAGAACAGCTCTTGCCAACCTGACACTGAAGAGTAAGCTCCTGGCTGTCTAGCATGTGCCCAGGGAATAACTCTCTTCCTGTAGTTACCCATGTACCATAACTCCCATGGGTATGATTATGGTTAAATTTCCATCATGGAATCCATTCTGCCAGGGATGAACTCTGTAAGGCCTCACACTTGATACCTTACCCAAATCTGCTGATTAAACAAAAAAAGTTGGCCTAAGTACCAGTACATTTGATTTTGATAGCTGACACCTGACTCAAAACAAAAAAAAAAGTAACTGACCATTCAGCGCCATACAAGAATAACAGATGCTTCGCACAAAGAGCCACAGAGACCACCACCAGAACAGCATAGAGATGGCCATAGTTACCAGACACCCTGAGCAAAGCAACAGGGCAGAATAAAGAACTGGTAACACAGTTGGTACAGAAGCAAACATACAAAAACAAATGTTCAATTTTTAAAATACTTTTTTTTTTAAATCATGTTTTGCTGTAGGTATGCACATTCACATAAAACCATGTTGCATTAACCCTTTATGTTTCTCCTCTGCTCCACAAGAGGCTGGCCATGTTTTCAAAAAAGTAAGTTCCCTACTACCGACTTCCTTTCCTGTCAGTGGTAAGCTAAAAAGTTACTGCAGTGGCTATACAATGATACTGCCACAAAATCGGAACGGTCTCCAAATCATGTCAACATCAAGAACTGTGATGGAATACAGCCCTTCCCATCATAATGAAGCACACTAGTAAGTGATTATTTAAGATTTTTAAGGGTGCATTTCTACCTTTGGGAGCCGTGTTGTACACGGCTCACATTTTTACTTCTTCTTTTCTCTAAGGAGATCTAAAAACGCTGTATTTTGATCTTTTCAGGTTTCCAAGAATTCACCACTTTTAGATGGTAAAATACTTCACACTGGCCCAATCAAAGCATTTGGGGAAAAAAAAAAAAGGCATAAGCAGTGACAACCATGGAAAACTCAAATTTATATTGTACCTTTATAATCAAATGCATTCATTTAATTATGGACATAGATACCACTGATATAGGTAAGCGAGCTGTGCCTAGAGTGGATTTTTCTTTTCAGCCACGGCAAAAAAACAAGCATATTTTAGAACTATTCCAAGTTGCACAAATACTCAATTCACTGGTAAAAATGCCCTTGTTTCAGAAAGCTTACCTCATGTCAATCTCAAAGCATTAAGACCAACCACAAGGGGATTTAATTGCTAAATATATCTGTAAACGTACACCTTGGCTTCCTTTGCAGCACCTTGCCTGAGAAGACAACCCGACAGGTAGCATATAAATAAATCAAATAAACAGAAGTGGGAAAGTGAAGAAAACACCGTCCTTTACTGCACGGCACACACGGCAGCAGGGCACTCACAGCTGACGTGGGACACCCAGCTCTCCAACAGGATATTTAAGCAGCAGTAAAAAGCAGAAATGTTTCAGAGATGGGGACAGAAAGTTGTATCCAAGAGAACACCCAGCAGCCCAGAGAGGCAGCGACCTCCCAGGAGGTAGGAGGCCCAGATAGGCAGCCCTGCTGTGCACCGGCGCATTGCAGCTCCCTCTCCATCTTGGTGCCTGCTCAGAATGAGGCAGCATGATGCGATGTGTCCCCTGCCCAGGGGTTTTGACCGGATGGGTGAGCATGGACTATCCTGAGGCCTTATCATGCTGTGTCAGAAGACAACGACACCCAAACCACTTCTCTGGGAAGCTGGGGGTGGAAGGAAACAGCTCAGAAATGGAGTGAAGCAGCAAACAGGAAGATGAAGGAGGAGGCAGCTTTGTGAACTGCTGTTACTGGAGTCAAGTTTACCACCAGCAGGCTGCTAAATCTATTTTCTTTTTAATACTGCCTTAAAACAGGACCAGAGCACTGTATGCATGGTTCAACACTGATTTTCAAAACTAAATTAATACTGCACAGGTGTGCTATACACACAGCATATCTGACACTAACTAACGAAAGTAGAGAAAACAACATTTACCCCTTCAGGTTGTAGCACATCTCCCGTAGCGGACAACAGTGGTGGTAGCATGCTTGGTGTGTGACAGCAGCAGAATAGCATACGATATTTCATATAAAATGACCTATTGTAGGGTTTTTTTTTCCCCTCTTATGGATTTATATGAAGTATGCCTTAAGTATGGCAATCACAAGTGTTATATAATAGACTCACAAGTATTGATTCCCTAAATATTTCAGCACTGACCAGGAGTTGAGAACTTCGGTAATGACAAAAGAGTAGGCTCATGAGGAATGCAAGACCAGCACCACAGTCATGGATAAGAAATATTTTAAACATCAGTGGTCACACATGAAACTCCATGCATCACCAGCCACACACAAACCCTATTCCACTGCAGGATACATTCAGGAAGTTACATACCGTAATTCCAGACAGCAGAGGCTTTTGCATGAGTCTCTTCAGCTGTACTGAGCAATAAAAATAGAGCTAAGCAGGATTTGTGAAAAGAAGCCAAGCAAAAAGCCACAACTGAAAATTGAAAGGCCAAGTGCAGTTTCATACATGTTGGCCACCTACTTTTAGAGAAATTTATGTTTCAATCCCATTTTAAAAATACTACTAACTGTGGCACCACACACTACAGTTTCAAGCTTACGCCATGAACAAAGAAATGTAGGAGACATCTCCCTCTCACAGCTGTGAAACAGGTGCCTAGAGATTGAAGGACAAAGGAACCCAAAGCAAAAAGGAATCCTCAGTTCAATGGGCTATTTTTAAGGATGATAATTCAAAGTTTATGTAAGAACATCAGAAAGAGCAAGAGGAAAGCATGCTGAAAGAAAATGAATGGAAATACATTAACTCAGTACGACACTACTACAGTTTCCCTCAAGGATGAACTGATTTGCAGTACCCACTATAAAACTCACTCTTTTCTCGGTTCTAATTTTAAATGTTCCTAGATTGCTTGTTGCTGTCAGTCTGAAAGACAGATACAGAGCTTGGTGTATACTGAACGCTGTAGTTTATTGAACTGGGATTACTGAGGAACAAAAGTACCGATAATGAAAAAGAGGAAGAACCTGGATCATCAGTTGCTAGATGCATGTACTAAAATCTGGTCTCTGTGTAGCCGGCTAACCACAAATGGCTGTCCTTTCTGGGGAAGGAAAATATTCAAATACCTTTTCTCTCCCCAGATTGTTATTTTGTCAAGCTATGTATAGTTAGGGAGATATTTCTAAAACATTTTAATAATAATTCACTTAACATCTGTAACTTACCTAAGGCTGCATTTCTCAAGACCCAAAGTTCATTAAAAAAAATTCTTGGCAATCCAGTTAATATAGAGGTAAATTAATCAGATGGAAACACACTGTGCCACACTTCACATTAACCAGCTGCAAATTCACTTACTATTCTTGTCACATAAGTCTTCAGAGTTTAACATCCCAGCATTGTGGCATGGTAAAAATTCACCCACTTTAATGTACAGAAATATCCATGAACCTCAAATAATTGTACTATAATGCTGTCAAATAAACAGAGTACTAGAATTCAATATCCAGAAAGCAAAGGCGAAATCTAGTGGCCTTAATCTGAAATACCAGTGTCATTTTCAAGCCCTGTATTTAATTAATACTATTTACTGTCAAGAGCTGAGATGGCTAAATATTTCACCCTTCCCAATTCAGGAGCTAAAGGCAGGCCCAGAGCAAAATTTGCTCGAGTAAATGCATCTCATCTTCTTTGATGATGCAAGTGCTCAGTTGTCCTGTTCTTGACCCCTCTAGAATTCCCAGGCTCCAATACTGGAGGTACAATGTAATCAATCTATATTTAAAATATATATTGATTTTCCACAGACAATAATGACAGCTATTCCTTCTGCAAATGCATATATACTATACCTCTGCCCACATAAAAAGGTTCCCATCAAGGTAAGAAATGAAAAAAATCTTACCAGAGCCCATTACTAAGTCAAGACCAATAGTTAAGAAGTGAATAAAATCAACTTAGATAAAAAAAATATTTAGGAAATGAGATTACTATCTCACTGAAACTGAAGTGTTAGAAATAATCTTCCTGGATATAGCTACAAAAGGCAAAATTCAATCAATTGAATGATAGTGTTTTCAACAGTCCTTGATATATGAAGTTTGATTCTATCAGTTCAGTAAGAATTTTATTGACAGAGCACTCCATTTAAATCCATCCACAGTAATTAATGAGCTTTACATATTTAAGGAAAGTTTACCCCAGACTTAAAATGAAATTGAATGTTGTGGCCTTAAAAACATTAAAGCACTGTAAATCTGCTTTCATTACTAACAAATCAAGTTCTACTAGTTGCAAGGATGATGAGATTCTCTGTAATACTCTCTCAATTTTCATTAAAGGAACTGCAATATATTGCATTTGGGTAAATTTCAGCTCTTCCACACAATAAAAACAAAGGATTTCCATAATCTCCCATTCCCAATTTGAGAAAGAAAAAAATCTGTGGGGTACAACTTCATAAATCTTAATAGATGCTCATTTCTCTACTTCTGTTGAACGCTCGCATTGTACCACCCACACAGAGCGTTCGCTCTCAGATTAAGAGTATCATTTTAACCCTGATTGCATTAAATTCACTATAATCAAGAACCTACTTTTACAGTAATCTTTATCGGCAATTCATGTTAACTAATGCTGCTACTGAGCAGGACTGACTGGAAACAGAAAAACCTTATCATACTTCATGCAGAACAGAACCCCTCTGTTTTGAGGTCTCAGAATGTGACCACATTCTCTTTATTTAGCACAAACCAATTCAAACTAGGTTAAAAATGCCTCACAAATTC
Organism: Alectura lathami; assembly: GCA_013399715.1. NCBI lineage: Eukaryota > Metazoa > Chordata > Aves > Galliformes > Megapodiidae > Alectura > Alectura lathami. The sequence goes on along the minus strand of VXAV01008413.1, from coordinate 174,150 downwards.
CTCTTCAGATGAAAAGATCTGAGTCAGTAAAGATTGTCCATTCCTGAGATCAATAACCCTATTTTATTTCAGATATTTCAGAAACACAGCTCCTCTTAGAGTTAAGGTGTTGTGCGCTTCTACCTCACCTCTAGCTGGGCTCCATCTCAGCATGGCTTTCCATTTTGATAGAAATGAGCTCTTTTATTTATATTTCTTTCTTGGAACCTATTGTAATCTTTACTTGCTTGCATCTTCAAGCTAATATAAAGGCTCTTAAAACTTGTTTCAATATAAGGTACTCATTCTCAGTATTACACTTCACTTTCTGACAGCACTCTCTTTACACATACATGTACCAGGACGACACAGATATCTGTCAGAATTTTCTTTATCTATGACTGCTGTGAGCAACAATAAGGAGCTCTATAACTCATAACAAAGAGACAAATATTTTCTGTGTATCACACTTGACACTAACTACAACATAAATGCCAATGAAACCACTACAAATTTGGATGGAAACAGACTCTCATTGAAAGTGACAGAAAACTGAGATTTCTCTAATCTACATTCTTTTTTACTCCCTGAGAAATGTTCCCTGCAAAAGAAACCATTTCATGCAAAAAGAAAAGACAATACAGAAGATGTTTTCTGACTGAAAACTTTTAGACTGGGAATACAGGTCAGAGTTTTTATCTGGTTGGCTGGTTTGTTTTAAGAACTGAAGTGTGTCCTTCTCACCATCTCTGACTGCACACTTTTTTGGTAGCACACAGTAGCTATTTTGCATTACCCTGGCCACCAGGCTTCCAAAGGAGTAGTCACAAATTCCAGCACTTACATAATTTCTATCTGTTTCTATATATATAATCTAAAGCCATTTAACATGCCCAAAATTCAAGTTCTTATGCATTACATCATATTTAAAATATATCCAATCAGCATTAAGCTTTTCTGCAAGTGAATTTCTTTCTTACAGAGGAAGAATGAACACCAGTCCAGCCACAATCGTGGTGCAGCTATGTTTCAGTCAATATCTGTAAAAGCACCAGATTACCTTCTGGCACTGTAACAACTAAAATTTGGAAGTTTGGTGCAGAACTTAACAGCACTAAGCAAAAGAAAGGTTGTTTTTTCTTCCCCCTGCGTTAATCAATTATGAGAAAAAGGTAATTTACTGTGAGGGTGGTGAGACACTGGAACACGTTGCCCAGAGAGGCTGTGGATGCCCCCTCCCTGGAAGTGTTCAAGGCCAGGCTGGATGGGGCTCTGAGCAACCTGGTCTAGCAGGAGGTGTCCCTGCCCATGGCAGGGGGTTGGAACTAGATGATCTTCAAGGTACCTTCCAACCCAAACCATTCTATGATTCTATGATGCACAAATTGCTTTCTATTTTAATATTTACCTTTTTCGGTCTTAACCTAATGCATTCCTTGTTTAATAGAAAATTACAATCAAGGTAACTGAAAAGAAAACAAATATGCTATATTTGACAACAAAATGTCATGTTCTCTTTGGGAAATTTTGGAAGTGACATTTTTCCTTCTTCATTAGTCATACCTAACTCATTCTAGGTCTTTTACTCACTAGGAGAAAAAGCAGGCACATTTTGAAATAACTATTTTCTTTTTAAGCAATTAATTCAAATAGTCACAAACGTAGCTTATTATTGAGAAAAGCTGCATGTACACATTATGATCATTATGCAGGTCAGATAAGTGGTGTAAAATAAATAATACATTGTAAGTAATAAGTGTAAATAAGTAATAAACAACTTCTACATGACGCATCATTTTCAAGTTAATACAATACATATACAAATTATTCAACCAATATTACAAAATCTGTTGAATGCAATGAACTGCAAATTGTTGTTATCAGAACAGCCAAGGAAAAAGGCACAAAAACAGAAGCACTTAAAAGCTTCTTAAATCTGTTTTCATTCACTGACACTTGAAAATTCATTAAGTTTAAAGAAAAGCATTGTTAGTTTGCAAAAAATAATCAATTGCCCTATGTAATTAACAAAAGAGGAAACGATACTTGATGTAGACATGCATAATTTTACCCATAAATGGCCAGCATTGTATAAATAGCTATGCCCAAAACAACTAAAACCCTTCTTAGCTGGCTCATTCCCCACCTCTATATTCAGTGTGCAAGCCCCAAAAATACATATTTCTGACCTTAATAAGTCACTGTGTGTTAAAAGACAACATTTATTCACAAGTACCCTGAATAGGTTCTCACATAAAATTTCAAATGAGTATTTGTAAAAGGTTTATACCAAGCAAGTATATTGATATACTAAACATACCTAAAATTAGAACACAGCACTTATATTCCAGTTTCTTCAGCTACGCTACCAAACTATTATTAGTCTGCATTTAAACAATCCGCAGGGGTCCCTCTTCCTAATTCTCGGCAGCATTATCCCTTCTTGCGAACAGAATTAAACAGGCACAGCACAGCCTGATGGAGCCACCAGACAGTAATTCTTGAGCAACAAGCAGTTTAAGTCATCAGTGTCATTACACTTATTTCAGCCCTCAATTTAAGTAATTTATTAGTGTGGATAGTTGGATGGAAAAGCTTGTATTACTTCATACTCAACCTTTGCCTTAAGACAGACCATAATCAGCACATCCAAAAAACATCAGTTTCTTGGTAAAAGGATCAAGTACCAAACGAACTTCATGTAAAGGAACATCACATTGATCTCCTTCAGCCCTTCTCAGCACAGAGTCCCATTCCTGGTCCTGGGACTAAAGCGAGGTCCCAGTTTCCACAACCAGTTTGGGTGCTATTGTTCCAAGTCGCCCAAATGTACATATTTCTACTGACTGTAATACTACGCATTACTTAAAACCAGGGCTCTATCCACACAATCAGCTATAAACATCTCACATCAGATTTCTTGGTGAAGGAGATAAAACCAGTGCAATGAGACATGACATACAGACAACTCACCAAGAGTCACCAAGGCGGGCAAGGAGCTCTAGACGCTGTGTATGCAGGGGGCCCCAGCACTCAGATACATCTCAAGTTTGCTGTGAACAAAATTGAGAGAAAAGGATGAGTCTTTTTTTGGGGGGGCAGGCACAGAAAAATGAAAATATGATTGTTTGCACCCCACAGTTTAAAGAGTAACATAATGAGGAAACATTATGCATTTCACAGAGCATTATCTGCTTTTCCAGACATAACAATCTCCTTCCAGTTGCATAATCACCACAGTCACACAACTTCCTCTTTACCTGTTGCCTCTTGCAAATTTGCAGAGATAATAACTAATATGTTTAATTTATGTGGTATGTAGTCCTTATTTTAACAAAAGAATCTTTGGAAACTCTGTGAAAGCAGTTATTTCCTTTTTTGGTTGATTGCTTGGTTGCTTGACTTTATTACATATGAGTTTCAAGTCTCTAAAAAGGAGAAACTGGTGCTTTTATAAAATGTCTCTCAACCATCATTAAAAATTGTATGATTGGAACCATGTGTCATCTTTGACTAAAACTGAAAGAGGGGAGGTTTAGGTTGGACATCAGGAAGAAATTCTTCCCTGAGAGAGTGGTGAGGCACTGGAACAGGCTGCCCAGAGAAGCTGTGGATGCCCCATCCCTGGCTGTGTTCAAGGCCAGGCTGGATGGGTTCCTGAGCAGTTTGATCTAGTGAGCTAGTGGTTGGCAGCCCTGTCCATGGCAGGGGGGTTGGAACTAGATGATCTCTGAGGTCCCTTCCAACCCAAGCCATTCCATGATTTGAATCTCTACTTATAGGACTTCTGACCTGACTTATAGGACCACTGACCTGTATCAGTGGACAAATTAAAAAATAAAAATAAAATAATAATTAAAAAAGGAACACCACCTAATCTCTTCATTAGTAAAGAACTTAAGATTCAGGAAGAGCACAGGGCATACATCACCAAGCAACATACACACCTCCAGGGAAGAGGAGCAGGTGCATAATAATAGCATGACACTATCCACAAAAATATTAGGCCTGGACTTCTTTTTGTAGACCAAACACTACTTTATGTCTGAGCAAGCTAAAAAAGTTTTCTAACTTCTTATTCTGATTAATAAAAGTGCAGAATGTAAAGAGGCACAAGTCATCAACAACAATGAAAAGGACTAATTATGCCTCAATAAAACGTAATTTAAAAACTATGTTATTTCTGTCAATTCTTCCATTTCACATAAGCCTTCTTCAAACAAACTTTGCTTGAATTCTAGTTACAGACAGGATATCACTACAGTAACAGTCTGTCAGAGGACTCACTAATAAAAAAGTATTCTTATACAAAATACATATACAGAAGACCTGAAAACAATCATTATTCCCTCAGGAATACCTAAGAAGTACACAAGGTCTACCAATCACGAATATGGGGTTTTGGAGTATGTCCACATTCACGGAAAACATGATTGTGTCTTAGAATAAAATTTTAAGTAAAGGAAAAAAAAAAAAAAAAAGACCATTTGGCAATTTTGAAGGAATTGCCATTTCTGTCTGACACCTGCAGCACAAAAGGAGGCAGCAAGGAGAAGTCACTGCCCAACAGACAGATGAGACACATCTGGGTGCTGGGTACCCTTCACGCCAAAGGCAGAGCATGAGGGCTGCAGCCTCAGCCATAGTGGGGCGGCCCTTTTCTGAAGGAGAGCAATAATTGTAAGAGTGAATGGAAAACACTTCTGTGTACACATACATCTCCCAGGTTTTAGGGCAGAATCCTCCTCCTCATGCCTGCTTTTCAGTTGCACACCAGCAAAGGAGGATAAGCACTACTCTAGTACCATCATGTCTTTCAACATCTAGCATGGCTGACCTTTTGCTATTGCTGATTTATTTTTGGGTCCTCCTCTCCTGATCTGTGTGGCCTTCCAAGATCACTGCTCAAAAGCCTGCACACAAATAACATGACTCCCAAAGGCTATCTACAGCTCAGCGGGCACAGGGCAGCAACAATGAAAAATCTGCAGAACTTGTCATTTGCTCATATGTAAAACATTTTTAAGGCCAATAATAATCAGGCTGTCCCAAACATGTATAAGTTGGTATATTCCAGATTTATACTTCTAATTAAACTATATTGTCACTGAAGGGAAGCGATGAACACTGGGCACTGACATTATCCATCAGTCCTTGCTTTCTTTCTCAAGCCTTTCCCGAAGTATAAAGGAAAAGCAATCCTGTAGAAAGCTGCACCACTACTACCTATTCCCACAGGGATCAGAAGGTTCTTAGGATGTTGCTGAAAACTCAAGAGAAGTCACCCTTGCTTAAAGTCAGCTTTCACGGTAATATACTTGCAGTGGTGGTGCTCAAAGGCCTGTACGTAGGCCTCAAACAAAGGCCAACACGATGGAAGAGTCTGTGCCTCAAGAGTGCACAAATAATAAACATTAGCTATGATATGTTCAAATTTTGTATCATAGTTATTATTCTTCACAGTTGTCATTTTCCAACCACTGTTCGATCTTCCATCCCCCAAGGAGCAAAAGAAAACTTTTTAAAGGGAAGCGTAATAACCAAGCGCAACTGATAAGGCCCAAAATAACACAACACCCTCTGACTTCAGACCTTTTGGCATCTTGATTTTCCATTCAATCACAGTAATTTTTTTTCTTTTACAGTGCAAAGGGACATCTGTATTCCAGCTACCTATGGCAGTGTTGAAGATGTGTCACCCCTTAAAGACGCAAGTTGTGAAGAAAAGAAAAACATCAACACTGCAAACTACAGTGTACCTGAGAAGGTAATGAAAGACAACCACTTCCAGACATATGTAGAACAGACTTTTATTTAATGCATGCAAGCTTAGTGAATGTATTTTTGATCACATATACACAGTATGAGGAAACCTGAAGACTAAGAAATGGTTCCACAAGCAATCTTGTTATTACATTTACAGTTAACACTAATTTCACACAGAACTGTAGCAAGAAAACACTGAGGCCTCATTAGAAACGCAGTATCCTTGTATCAAAGTAAGCCATGATTCTCCAATAAACAGCAGAACAATCAAAAGAGCTTTCGTACCACAACTGCCAACACAAGTTCGTTGGCAAATAAAAAAACAAACAAGCAAAAACAACCGAAAGAAAAACCAACCAAACAAAAAAGCTTTAAACCATGTTATTACAGCTACACCTCACAGCCAGTGAAGTATCAACAGATTGGCTTAAAAAAAGATAAAGGCAACAAGTATTCTAGCCCTACTAAAATAAAACTCATACTTGCCATTGTGAATTTTTTTTTTTTCCTCCAGAAAACAAACAACCAAATATGTAGACTTGTGTTTGCAGAGCTTTTCTCCTTGAAGCTGCAGCTGAAATCTACTAACATAAACAATGCATTCATCTGTACAACCTCATAGTCTCCCTCCTCAAAGAATCTATTTTAGGAAATTGGTAGGAAAGGAGGAGGACAATGCTCATATCTCTGAAGACTAAGGTACAAATTTGTGTTAGAGTAGCAAGTGAAACTAGTTAATGATAATCTATTTCTGGGAATAACATAAGTGGCTGGTCCACAAGCCCTGACACTACTTTAGAAACAGCAAAGGATGGGAACTGAAGAACTGCCTGGGAAACTCAAAACATGGTGGAAGAAGTGTGAAGAATAAAAGTCATCTCCACTGTTGAGCGGGTGATGCCTGAACTCTCACTTGCACAGGTACGAAAACCATATGACCTTCATTTCTATTTTTTATTTTTTGAAATTTGATTCTGTCATGGAGGCATACAATGAATCTGTAAGTTCATAAAAATAGCTGTAATAAGTGTCAGTATATTCTATCAAATTTATTCATTGGCAGAATTTCCTCCTTCCTCACAAAGTTTCCTTTTTAAACACAGTTCAGTACTTCCTACATAATCTTTGAGGTACAGAAAACTGACATACTACTTTTTTTTTTTTTTCCAGTTGGAGTAATTTTCTTCAAAATCCATGCGTAAGGCTCATTAGAGATCAACCCTAACAGCAATGACAAACTAAATCTGTTCACACAGATGAATTACAGCAGGGACAGAGTAAGATTCCATAGTAATTCTGACCTAACAAATAAAATGTTATTCCACTTTCCATGTCCATTCTTGAATTCTGGACTTCTCCACTGAGGCAGCCAATAAAGCAGCCAATTGTGACATGCCCACTATAAATCCTAACAAAGAGCAACAATATGTCTTATATTGCTCACTAAAAAAGCATCAAATTAGCAACACTCAGTCATCACTACATCAGATATTTGATCTCACTGTATCCCAGGATCCCCCCACAGAAGCTCACGTGACCTACACTACCCAAGATTTACAGATAAATCAGCACATTCAGTAGGCATCTTTAATTTGTCACCTATATTCCCTGCTTCATCATTAATACATTAAGTTTCCCTAACATGGACTATTTTAGCAGAACACATTACGCTTTCCAAGTAGTAAGTAACTTCTTCAAGTTTAAGTATATATATACAGAAAAAAAAAATGTAATTAGGATTTGCGCTGAGAGCACTGCATCTTACCTGCAAAAACCAAATGCATATTACAAAAAGGCTTCTGAAAAATCTAATCAGAGCATGCTCACAGAGAGTGAGATTTACTATCAGTTATAACCGCTAAAATGAGAGCAAAGAAAAATAGTATCTGCCAGTAACTGTATTAACAGGAGATTGTTGTGGAAGCCATTTAAGGAACTGCGAGGCTTGGAAAGGTATAATGATGCAGTTGCACAAGAAAAAATAAACGTATGTATTGTTAACACGTTGTCGTATAGCTTTAGACATTTAAATTAATGAACTAAGCTTCAAAAAGCCAACCACTCCGATGACCATACACTTTCCATAGGAATTGTGCCTGTATTATTTCCATAAAACTAAGTAAAATTTCTATAACACTTAATTTCAATAACCTCTTATTTCCATGGAACAAGACTGAAAAATCAAACATTAACAAAATGTAATGCAGTGAATGCACCACGTTCAAGATCTATTTTTTGAACTGTTCATCAACTGCAAGTAATTTTTATAAAAGAAGAAGAGTATTCTAAAAGCTCAGGAAAGGAAACATTATTCTAGGTAATAAGCAAATGCAGGACTAAGCAAAAGAAAATTAATCAGAAAAATCTGGGTGAAAGAAATTACGTAAATTCATACTATTTCTGAGTACTCACATCACAATGCTGACAAAATAGTTTTTTGTTTGTTTAAGTCCTAATTTTAAAATATACCAGTGATTTTTTTTTATTTTTTTAGTGCTGTGCCCTAAATTGATAAAACCATGCGAGCTGTCATTTTCCATGTCACACTTCTACCTGCTGTATCTTGAAAGGGCTAAAGCTACTGATTCATTAAAACTAGGGAGCGTTTGCATAATGCAAATCCTGCTGACAAACTGTTAACCTCAGAACTGCTAAGCTGCTTTAGTAACACGTAACCACTGACGTAACATTACAAATTATTCTTACTACTTGAACATTTCACCTACGTGTATTCCTGTTCAAATTGTTATTCCAACACACAGCAGGAGTCCCTGCAACTGTATATTTTCCCTGAAATCTTAACATATTGTCAAAATACTGTCTATAATAAATGTGAAGTTTATGTTTTCTAAGCTCAATTAACCTGGCAGGTAAAAGTCGAAGAATACTTCTGTGAGGCTTCAGTTCCCCCGTGGAGAGAAGCTGGGATCCTGTCTGCAAGCACACAATGGGATCACAGCTGACGATGCACATCTTTTTTCTGGATGTCTCCATATGCTCAGGAGGGTTCCCCCCCTCCGTCCCTCCCTGCTTCTCCCTCTCCGCCTCCCTCGCTCCCAGCACCACATTGAAACATTTGTCATTATCTGCCACCAGGAGCATGAGAATGTTTTAACAGCTAACACAAATAAAGTGGTGCACTGAACTTCACCTTATTTAAAAATAAAAATAGGGGATCCTGCCAGAGCAGCCATCTGTAACCAAATGATCTAATAGTAGCAAACGAGAGCATGAATGGAGGCTGCAGTATGCCTCCTACAAAGTAAATATCGCTGTTACTCTGTTCTTAGCCTAAAATGCTAAGTCACACAGGAGGGCAGATACCCTGTAACAACACACCGAACCTTTGACCTCAGAAGCCAAACACAGAAATAAACGAATGCCGAAGGTTTGAAGGCAGATAAGACTACCACAGAAACGCGTGGAATTTATTAAATACTTTGTATGTACTTGAATAAGAATTGCATTGTTTAGAGGCCAACCACAGCAAAGGTACAAAAAAAGAACGCGGCAGAAACAGCATTAGCTCAGCACTGCCTTCCTCCAGCGCACAACCTATTAGTGCTGAGCAGACAAAGAGAGTTACACTTATACTTGAATTTGGCACCAGCCTTTCATTCAGCGTTGTCTCCTGGACGAGCTGACAGCATCCGCAAGGCTTAGATCTCATAAGCCTCAGCAACTGCCAGAATTTTAATTTCAGGTGCTACAGAAACTCGGGCTCAGCAGTGAACCCCGGATTCTGCCCATAAGATAGTGACATCGGCAACAAAGGAAAGGACCAGGAGACAGTGGGCATTGTCGCAGCAGCTGCCTTTCCCAGCGACTTTGTTCTTCCTGCTGAAAACCTGCGCTCTGCAGATGGGCTGGCTCGGACTCGCTTTCAGCCATGGAGGGAAAAGAGTTGAACACCCACACGTCCACTCTGGGACAGAGCCCTGCAGCCTTACAACGAGCAAGCTGCATCCTTAAAGAAGGCAAATCTATAATAATCAGCCTTCACTTCACGGCCCCAGTTTAATACAACACACTCTATGCAAACAAATCCCTAGTATTTTCTCTTCCCCCTGCCCAGGGAATGATCTCTGACCATTTGCTCTCTCAAATGATATAGCTGTGGTTTAAAAACTTAAATTGAACCGTTTTATTTCATCAGTATCAATCTCGGTAAGAATAAAGTATTCCTTGCTCATATGTCTTGGGTTTCAAACAGAGCACTGACACCACCAGCACGTACAAAGAGGAACACAAGGAGATCTGCGCATCTTACAAATAAAGCATCTTCAGAAACTGCAGAGATACTAATGCAGGGCAGCGTACGGACTCTTGCCAGCAAAAGACCACCAGCTTAAGAAAATGCAAAGTCAAGAAAACCGAAGTTCTTGTGTGAAATAAAGAACTTGCTGGCTGAAAAATTGACATGATTACACCAACTTTGTCAGGCCTTTTTTGCATAATGCTCAACAAGATGAGATGAAAACATACTAAAAACTACACGATTCAATACTTGTATGACATTTAAGATCAACCTTTCTTTTCAAGGCTGATCAATTCCACAACAGAGAATTTTGCTCAAGGTGCTGGATCCCCAGGACTGGCTGTGAACATCAAGCTTCCCATGCCACTTCTCCTGAACTTGAGGAATAACCACGGGAGGGGGCTGCAAATTCACAGCTTTCTTTGCCTGCTGAGACACTGTGCAGCTGACATCTGTGTTCCAGTTCCAAGGCAGCCCCCAAGAAGCTGTATGGCAAATGTCAAAATAAGGAACACACATGGGTGTCCATGCATGCCTGCAAACGTATGTATGCGCGACTGTGCACGAGCCTGACGTACCCTGTGTATGACATCACCACCGACGTAAGCAAGAAATGCTCTGAAAAACTACATAGGAGGTGCAGCACCAACACAATTTCCATTCACAGGGGTCTTAGGTTGTTAGCGAGCAAACCTGGGTCCCACTTTGGGGGATCATGGTTTTGGCAGGATGTCCTCGCTGCCGTGCCCCGGGAGCGTGCAACGGATCAGCAGCTTGCTCCGCAAGGAGCAGAGCCCACCCAGCGCTGCTGCCGGGCTGGAAGGAGCCAGGAAAAGCACCGGTGAGGGCTGGCTTTACAGTTCAGTCCACAAAAACTCACAGGGATAAAAACAAATGACTGCTGCTGGCCACGGTGGCAGCAAAGTAAGAACGATGGATAAATATATATGTATACATAAATGCTTGAAGTAAAAAGACTGGTCGCGTTAAACTGCTTGCTTATTTACTGTAGCAACAGAGCTTTGCTGTAACTGCCATAGCCAGACGATATGCTGAGCTCAAACTATTCTTAAGCAGCACAACAATATCACCGGCTCAGCCGTAGAGCCCGTTCACCTGCTTCCTAAAAACCAGGCATACAAAGGCAATTACCGCCGAACAACCCAGCGGCCCTGCTTCCACCAGGAGCCACCTTCCCGGCTCAACGACCGGCGCAGCCGGGCTGCCGCACGCTCCAGCCACGAGCGCACAGGACAGCGCCAACTCCCGCCGCCCGGCTCCCACCGCCTGACGGCGACTCCCGGCAGCCTCACGCTCCGGGCTGGGGGCAGCTTCCCGCACGCAGCCCA
>VXAV01008413.1:146461-161285 GCA_013399715.1 Alectura lathami | reverse complement strand
GGTGCGGGGTGGTGCGGTGCGGGGGCCCCGGTGCGGGGGTCCCGCGTCGATGCTCCCTGCGGCGCTGCCCCGCTCGCAGCCCGGGGACAATGGCAGCCGCCCGAGCACCAGCGGAGGAAGGAAGGAAGGAAGGAAAGAAGGAAGGAAGGAAGGAAGGAAGGAAGGGGAGAGAAAAGGGGGAAGAAAAAGTCCTTCACCCGTAGAGGGCGAGACTTTAAACGCGGCCCCTTGCAGCCCACGGCGGGACCCGAGCGTGCGGCCTTGAGACGGGTGGTGCTGGCCCGTGTCCACCAGAACACGAGGGGCCGGCTTGTTACTGCCTTCCTTTGCCCCTGGGGAAATACATAAATAAATAAGGAAAACGCGCTGTGTGACACCACTGCCGAAATGCACAGCATCAGCTGTATCTTGCAGGACGAGGAGATGTGGGCTTTTGCTGTGTGTAAGGACAGAACAGGAGAGTTAAAAATTATTGAGGGCTGAAGGGTGATTGCTGGACGTTGCCCTTCGGGTCTGCGTGCAAGCCCCGGTGCAGAAATCCTGCCTCCAAAGAAAAGCTTTTTTCTCTACAAGTAGCAATACTGGCAAGCTGTGCTTCGCACATTGTAACAATTGCGGTTTTTTGATGTTTTGTCACATGAAGGTGCAGCCCTAAGTTTTTCTGTGGTTATCCAGGGGTTATGTATTGTTACTGCTGGTATGGCTAACTCTGCTTGCACTTAGGCTTGTCCGGCACTTCTTTGATCGCAATCCTTGTGTTTCGGATGGTTACATTTTGCCATACTAACTGCTCTGCATATGATTTCCCATGCTTGTGTCTGACTCAGATTTTTTTTTTTTTTTTGCCTATTTTTTTTTCTTTCATTGAGCAATTATAGCTCAATTGTTTCTCAGAACAAATTTAAAGTAAAAATTCCACACCACTCTTCCCCCCTGTTCCTGTGGTTTTTTTTTTTTTTTGTTTGTTTGTTTTTTAAAAAAGTCTCTGCGACCAAGTCCTTGAAAACTTCTGATATTTTTCCTCTTCTGGAGAAAGAACTTGGATATGGTAGGGATAGCCATCAGAAATCTGCTTGGATTTAGTTATGCTGGGAAATAGGGGGGATTTTGTATATTCCCAGAGCTTTGATGCTCAATTAACTAGAGAACCTACCTCCCCTAAGTGTCATCCTTTTAGGAGGGTGCTTTTGGCACCAGCCCCAGAGGCCAAGTGGGCTGAGAGCTGCTTTGTCTGAGGCGCAGAGAAATCAGAATACTGCCTTGGAATAACATGGCAAAGGACAGCAGCTTGTATGTGGAAAAACACCTGGGGCAAAGGGACTGAGCTTTTCCTCTGGTGTCATTTGTTACATCTGTGTAAATTTCTGGAGAAAATAAGCCAACAGTTACACAGGCAGTAGTCTCGGTTACCTCACAGTCATGATTCATTCATTCTCTCATGCTAAACGAAACAGTGGTCGTTCAGGGAAAAAAATGGTGTCTTTGATATTATTACCATAAGCAGTCCAATTTAGAATTGCATAGGTAATTTTAATTCCAGTATTTCTTATTTATGAATGCTTTATTTTTTTTTTCCAGCCACACACTTCCTTTAATGTAACCAAGCCTTAATTAAACGATTACTTAAATCCACCAGAATACCCCATTTACCATGTCGTGGTACAAGCACAAAAGGCAGCCCTTGTATCACAACGTTTAGGGCTCGGCATCAACAAAGCCCTGACATCTGATGCAGCTGAGAGTCCTTGTCAAACTGGGTGAGAGAGGGGATCTAACTGTATGCATATGTTCAGATCCTCTGAAATTTATTACAAGCTGCTAACTCATGAGCAAAGTCATTTTGTCATCTAATACACCCTGGTTACAAATATCATTGTCTGCAAAGGCCAGGAATTATGTTATTCCTAACTGCTGTTCTTTAAAGGGAAAACATCATCTTCCAGGGGGAAATGGATCTGCTGAACACCCTTCGGTGCTGGATTTTGTTCAGCATTACAGCTAGCCTCTGAACCTTCTCCAGCGCATTGTCACCAGTGCTGCGTTGAGAGGAGATGCATTTCACTTCTCAAGTTCTAACCAAGAGCAGTAAATGCGTTCTGCCTTCTCCCATTTGTACTTCTAACCTCACTGGCTTTTTTTTTCACAGCACCGCTTTATACATTCTCTCAATTATTCACTGTGATCTGCAATCCTTTCCTGGTGTGAAACTTAACACAGAGAGGAGCTTTTAATTCCTTTGAATTTTCAGTGAAGTTTAGGTAAACTTCCATAACCTTCTTCTTTTTTTTTTTTTTTTCTTCCCAAATTGACAGGAAAAAAGGGGAATCTGAAAATAATAGTGTTTCCCTGATCAGTATAACCACGTGTTTTCAATGTGTTTTGCTGTCATTTTTAAGATATTTATTTATTCTGTGCTGCATTCCTACAAAATTTGGCACGTGGGGTACTGTGAGTAAAGCTAACATACACAGCAGTGTTCTTACCTGATTTTCAAATAAGTTAGAAAGTTATTCTCCTTCAAGGTGAAAGGTAATAAATGTTTTGATTAATGCCCCTGAGCTTGGTAAGCCCCTCATGTATGGCTGCTGTCTCATGGAGCTCTATCTGCAGCTTTAGCATGTAACAGGGAAGGGTTTAAGTGCACCTGCTGGCACCCGGGCTGTGTGTAAAGTGCTGTTGGTGCACAAAGGCTTCTCGTGAGCAGCGGCACTTAACCTGTAGATTCACTCTGCCCACCTTTATGGAGAACCACATCCCCACTTACTCATTAACATTCCTGAGTTGATTTAAATATGGTCTTTAGGAAATCAGTAGAATTTTTGCTGATTTGATATATACCTAAGTTAAAGCCACAAAGAAAACAAAATTAAATTTTAAATTAAGCCAATCTACTGTAATATGTTCACCCTCTTTAGGGTGGGGGAACCTGTTGAGGCCTTCTGGTTGAACTTCCAGCTTCAAGTAGGGCCAATTTTGAAGTTACCCAAAAACCTGCTGAGGGTGCCCTCCACCTCATCACCGAGGTCACTCAGATGTTACACCGTCAGCCCTGGGATCCTGGCCACCAGCTGGACCTGCTCCTGCTGGTCACAAACCTGGAGCCCAATGGTCCAGGTGATTTTCCACCTGACTCACTTAGCTAGTTCATGCCTCTCTGCCGTGGTAAAAAGAGGTCTACAGGTGACTGTGTCAAAAGGGTTGGAAAAGTCAAGGTAACTGACATCCACTGCGCTCCCCTTCACCACAGAAAATGGGCATCTTTTCTAGTTGCAGAAAGCAGTTGGGTTGGCCAAGTAGAATTTGCCCTTTGTAAACCCTTACAGCATGTCCCCTGTCACATTCTTAATCCTCCCACAGACTAAGGTCAGGCTGGCTGGCCAGTAGCTCCCCAGATCTCCCTCTTGAAGATGGAGGCAACATTTGCCTTTATACATTCCCCAGGTGATTCTCCCAGTCACCATCACCTTCCACAGGCACACTGCACGCCCTGTCCTGACGCGCATGCCTCATGGTTCCTACAGTTTCTGCACCCCTCTGACCCCACATCCCATCTCCAAACTCTCTCTGATTATCCTCCTTCCATTACCCCTTCACCAAATAACAAAAATGTGAATTTAAAAATGGTTAATCAAACATTTTATTCCATCTTGATGTGTCATTAATACAATAACTTGCTTCATATTCTTTTTTATTTTTATTTTTTAAAATCAGACGACTTTGAAAATCTCTAAACATTTCTAAGACAAGAAATCAATCAAGATCAATTCCATCTTATGTTTTGAATTTACTAAGCCAACACTCTTTACAGAAAGGTATTATTAAAATTCTGGGTTAGCTCGACTACGTGCATATGAAAGTTATAAATGTACGGGGTATTAGAATTTTAATGAATATTTATGCAAATATTTTTGTACTAAAATAGATTGCTCTTATTTTATTCATGCTGCTTTGTTAGTAGTTCAGACTGAGACAAAATGATGTTCAATGGAGGGAAATACATGAGTATAACTGAAGCACAAGTGTTATGCAGGTGTATATATTGTCCTTGTATTGTAATATCATGCCACAAATCTCACGTTTTTTACCTAGCCCACTTGTTTGTGTCCCTTTCTTTCAGCTATGCAGAGCAATCATGACCACAATAAGTGCTGGATCAAACAGAATCTGCCCCTAAATTTCTTCCTGCACGCGGTGATGGGACTGCTGAGCAGTTGGTACTCCCAGCCATGACAGGAGGGTTTGCTTCCCTCTGCCAGCTCATGCTCCTGGCACCCGGCTCTGGGTGACCCTGCTGGCACAGGGGACAGGACAGGGTGATCCCAAGGGGTCCCTCCCAGCCTCAGGACTTCTGTGGGTCTGTGATGTTTTTTGTGGAAAACATAATTCTTTCTGCTTCTCTGCGTTATTTCACACTTCTCTCCTAACCTTTCCAATTACACTTCCCTAACTTTTTTCTTTTGTCCTTATTTTCCCTTTTTTCTGTATTTTTTTTTCTAGGCTTTTATTCTCAGTCTCTCCCATATTCTTATCCTGCAGCATGTGCTCAGCAATACTTATGCCCTCACATATTCTGTGTACTCACATAGTCCATTCAAAAGGGCATTGCCTTTCTCCCAACTCAGGATGAAAAAGCCCAGCTCACCCCTGTAGTCCAACTTCAACCAAGAAAGTCAAAGCCATCAAGCACCCACACGAAGGGGTATAGCTGAGCAGCACATAAGAAATAGACCTGCGAGTGTTGCTTTATGTTTTGCTGCTTGGATAGCAAGATTCCCTTCCCCTTGTAATTATGCAGCTGAATGTTAACTTACCTTTCGTTTAGAATTGTGTATCACTGTCTTCCTCCCTTGATTTCTTGTGCTTGAACAGATAAAATTTCCTACCTTCACAAGAACCTGATAATAAAATGCACTGCTGAGGAAAGGCAAAACTAAAACTTCTTACAGGACACCCAAACATTAGAAAGTTGGCACGTACACTATAACGACCCCTGTTAACACACCCTGTGTTTGTTTTCTTTTGGCTGTCCTCAGAAAAACTATTCTAAGGTAACTTTATGAATCCATATTTGTGTTGCTGACCAAACACATTAGAATGTTTTCCTCCTGAACCATAATGATTGAGCAAACTCCAGTCTAAGTGGTCCTACATCTTTGATGTTGAATGCACTTTCTAAATTCACCATTAAGCTGATTGCACACCGAGGGTGATCAATCTATCTTCTCCGCTGGCCATTTACTGTACAGACCTAGAGACGTTCACATGTAAGTTCACTAGCTCATGTAATTAATGTAGAAGACATAAAAAATCAGGGGGGAGGTGAAACATGTTTTTAACTGGAAAAACTCAGCATGTCTGTACAGGTACCGCATTTCAGGCAGCAGACTTAAGATCTGCCTCTCCATATTGCAGTTCTTAATGCTATTATGAAAGAGACGAAATGAAGATGGAGAGATGACAGTGATTTAGTCACAGAACCAGTTAAATGGCTTTCCAAACTCAAGGCCACAGATAGTATTTTGATTTAGAGACAGCACAGAAGCTTGATCTTACAAACATTTAACTGAAGCAAACAAAGTTCAGAAAGTATGAAGAGAGTGATATGAGGAGCCTGGCACAATTCCTAGTGCAGATCCACAATTGATTTCCAGCCCTGAACTCCAGAATAACCAAATTTTTGCATGGAATTATTTTAATCTAGCAAATATTAGGAAAATATATATATTGCCCCTGAGTTTTTCAGACTATGTAGCAGGGCAGAGGTTTTCCATTTCCTGAGACTAGCTCCATTTCAGCCTAATGGCTTGTCTCCTGAGAGCTGGTTAGCATCAGCCTCATCTGACTCACCAGATGAAGACTTTAGGGTTGGGGAGCAGTCATTCCTAAAGAGTGAGCCAGAGGGTGCAGGCCAACAAGTTGAAGATTTCCCTGACTGGTGACGGACATCCATCCTTTCCTTCCCCAGCCAGCTTCTTGTAGCAAGAAGAAAAATTGACAGGATTGACTTTTAAATGATCACTGGTCATCAGAATTAACATCTCATCAAAATGTGCTATTGCTCCAGCCTTGCTATATATTCAAGCAGACAGCTTTCGATCAGTATAAAAGGGTTCACATTTCTGAAGTTGCTACAGTACCATAGTACATGCTCACGTCTCTTTCTCTCCTTTTAGTTAGAGGTACAGCTTTTGTTTTTATGTTGTTGTTGTTGTTTTTTGTGGTTGTTAGGTACCTATTAAATATAGTCCGTCAGAAAATGGTAAGGTTAGCAAAGGCAAAACTGAAGAAGAAAGTTTTTTCACTTTACATTCTCAAACATATTTTTAGTAATTATAATATTTGCAAAAAACCCACAAATATTAAATATTAAGCTTTCATAGAAATGAAAATTTAAAAAGAGAAAAGGAACTAAGAGAAATGGATTAACTTACCGCTTGTACTTGCAGTAAGATAATACATGCATGATGATATGCTTAGGAGGTGATGTAAATGCACTGAAAGGTTTGGAAAAGCACAACTTGCAACAACACACGTACTTACACGTCACTTAGCCAACTCAACCTTACTATTGTCCGGTGACTGACAGCTGAGGTAATGGGCTCTATCAATAGCTCTGCCTGCACTGTTTAAATCAACAAATGTTTTGCAAGAGCCACTGTAACCCTTTTTTGGAGGACTCTCCTCCATCTTTTGCTGTCCTTTCTGTGATGGCCCTTTCACAAGTTCAGTCACAGCCTAAGCTTTCCACTTTGCGTTTTGACCCTCATAATTCATAAAGATCCTGCATTATAAAATTAGAGCACTTTTGAAGAGAGAGTTACATTTTCTGTGCCTGCTGGGATGCAGGCTTCTAGAATGAATTGCTCTTTGTATACTCCTCTGCCCAACACCTCAGCCTTACGCTTACCAAAGGAAGAAAAGTTCTGTGGAAGACACAGGCTGAGCTGAGCCGGAGGTGTTCTACTTTTACATTAGAGGGTGCCGAAGGATGAGGAGGAATTTCATTCCTATATAGAAAACTTTCACATTCCCTCTTAGTTTAAATACAGCTAAGTTGGTTAAATATATACCCTGTTTCCAGAAAAAAAAAAAAAAAAAGAAACAACAAGATCATGAGGCTGAAAGAGGTCAGGAGGTCATCTGTGTCCTCCCCCTCCTTTAAAGCAGGACGATCAACGCCTATCTCACTGCTGAGAGGTTGGTCTAACCTGTTCTTAATGGCCTGTGATGAAGACATCGCAGCCTCCCAGGTACTGCATTGCTCTGCTCTCTTCACCATTAGTTTTTCTAAAGCCTAGACATGCTTTCTTTTGCTGCAGTTTAAGCCTTTATCTTCTCCTCAAATCTACCATAGGTATGGAGATGAGATTTTTTTGGGTCTCTTTGCTTACTGTTCTTCAACTCTATGCAGAACTGCTGCAGTGTCTGCAAAAAATAAATAAGTATATAAGTAAATAAGTAAACAAATAAACAAATAAAAGTCTTTTCTAGGCTGAGCAATCCCAGTTCCTTCCAGCACTCCTTTCAGGGCTTGTTCTACAGGTCTCTGGGCATTCAAGCTGCAGTCCTACGGACTTTCTCCACTTGTTGCGAAGGAGAGGACGCCTTTCTTGACACTGAACAATGTCCTGCTCTGTTGGAGAGCTGACTGGTGCTGGAAACACTGCTCCTCTTGCCATGCAGGTTGTATGTCTTTGCGTATCCCAGTATGCCCATCCCCAACAACACTCGTTGCTCACTCTTGTTCGGAGGCCGGACGTATCATTCGAACTTTAACTCCCCAAATTAAAAAAATATGGGTTGGTATGTTAATGCAGAGATTATGTTGACACACAGCTCTTTAACCAAAGACCTCACCCAGTTATTGTTTTATAAAATATTCAAAGAAAATATTTTTTTAAAAATAAGAAAATTCTGGCAGAGGCTTTTAAAGCACTAGTGCCTGTACGTTTCAGCAAACTCCAAATTGTAGATCAAAGTATAGTAAACAAAGGACACTGGAACAGTTTGTGTATAGATCTGCCTGAATTTTCCAAAGATGTGCACATGTTCGTTTCTCTTTTGCTAGTATTTCTACAAGTCAGCATCAGAGGCATCAGAGAATCCCTCTTTAACTACAGAAAAGTCTCAGTATTGTATCATTGATAGCCTTATGCCACACAGTATGATATGTAGAAAAAAAAATGCCAAAGCTGGAGAAAAATTCTGGTTTTATCTATGAGATGGTCACACTTGCTCAAGTATTATATTCTTTTTATTTTATTGTATTTTTCATTTTTAGACATGTTACATGCAACTAACTATGGGTTCAACCTGGGAATTACACTTGTGCTGCTGTAGGGATTAGGACATTCAGTTGTTGAACAGGATCCCATTTTGCTAAGGACTACAGACTTTTTGTGAACCATTCTTACCTGACCAAACATAACAAGCTGAAAACAAGATAAAGAAAGGGTGGATTAAAGAAATAAAAATAAAAATAATAAATAAAAAGAACAGCCTAGAAGCCCCATCCCCACTCTGCAACTAGAAACTAGAGCTGAAAGGAACAAGGAGAAATTGGCCAAGTACAGGGTTTGGTTTGATAGAGAGGTGTCCTACTCTGCCAGCTGTTTAACTGTGTTGAGTCACTCTTGGTAGAAACTAGAGCAGGGTAAACAATGCAACAATTCAAAAAATTCAGGAGACACCCTTAGGTAAGTGATTCGGCAAATATATTTAGCTTTGCTGGGTATACTCACTGCGACTACTTGCATGCCTGAGTACCTTGCTAATCAGGAGTCTATTTAAGCTATTTGGAGACAGAAATTGAAACATGTTTGTGTAAAGCTGTTGAGCCTGATTCTAGCTAGTTTTTGTAAGAGAGAATCATGCATAGAACAACATGCCTTGCAAACTTGCCTTCAGTTTAATACCTTGTTTGTTTATAACAACCTTGTTGTTTAATACCTTTTAGAAGACCACTTTTCATACATATTTTTGTAGATCCTTATGATTTTGTTTTATTTTATTTTATTTATTTTCTGCTTAAATGAAAGCTATCAATGAAGAAATCCAACACTCTGGTATTTGTAAAATGCTCCTAACTTTGAGGAAAACATGCCTGCAAACAGAAAAAGTTTTTTTTCAATAATTACTTACCCCCTACAATTTTGATAAAATCTTTCATTTTCCTTTAATAACAGTGATAAGGAAGGAACTCTATTTTGTAATATGGGGAAAGCGTACTATTCAGAGAAAACGTATAATTGTGTTAACATGTATAATTTTGATTTTGTCAACATTCATAAATGCAATACATCTAGTTATATTACATACTTGTTTATAGAGAACACACGGTTTGGTTTCCCTTACTGGCTTGTGTGCAAACGCTTTTATGACAAAATGCATCTTAGTTCATAAACTACCTATAAGAACTGAGTACAATGTTAAAAATACCCTATGAAGTGTTTTATATCCCTTTTTTATGGAGGAGTTGCTCATGATATTATTTGAAAATTCTATCTGATTCATTACTTCAAATTGTGTTAAATTCCTCAGCGCCTGCTTCTTAGCTACCTCTTCACTGACACCTGGTTTGTGAATACTTGCAAATTTTGGTAGAATAAGAAAATATGTTGGTTAGAGAAGTCATGTATTATATTTCTATTAAATGTCAGGGTGGCCCATGCAACTATTTAGACATAAATTTTATTGTTACAACAGAACAGATGAAAAATAAATGGTCCTTGATATAGCTGATAGTCATTCTTCTTATATGCCAGCGTTGAACTTATTTCTCAAGTACTTCCCACTACTCTGCCAAAAAGTAGAAAAAGTAAATGACAACCAAAGATACCGAGAACAGCATGAGCAAGAAGCAACTGTACACTTACCTACTTTGAGTAAGCCTTCATATTTCACATGACTCAAACAAGAAAATCAAGTAAGCCTGCAAACCCCAAACATTGGAATGAAGAAGTTATGCAAGAATAATTCCTAATTAGTGCTGTTTATTTTTTAGAAGCAGAGTATTTAAGCATTTGGAAATTCTTCTGACCACCACAACTCAGAATTGCTTTTAAAACCTCTATCAATCAGTTGTGATATTATGCATTACATCTAGAGTTGTGTCCATATACACATTCTAGGCATAAAATGTGATCTGTGAAATCACCACCTACAATTATTTGCACTCGTTGCAATTCAACATGCTGAAGTCAAAGCAGTAGAAACTGCAGGAGGAAAAGATAAAGCTATGTATATTTCTGTGAAGATAAAATTCTAATAAACAAGAATAATTTCAAGAGATAATTTACCCTCTTTACATACAAAATGCTTGTTTAAGTGAATGGAGTAAGAAATTCTGGGAATTAAATGCAAATGGAGGTGAAACTGAAAATCAAGTTGTTTATTAAACACAGAAATGTACATACTAGATATCTCTTAATATGTAACCAAATCATGACTAAATTGCTACTTCAGAGCAAGTGAAAAGGTATCTTGCTAAAAATAAATTAACTTCCTGAATAGCTAAGATATGGAAATACCTCTTTACCTGCAGCAATGGCATCCCAAACTTTGTATGTTCCTCCAAGACCTACGATAATGACATACCTCATTGACACAGCTCAAATAAGCCAAATATGGAAAACATTACATATACTGTGCAGACTACAATAAGGATAGAATCTACATTTAAATATTGCATGATTTTCATAATTTAAACAAAAGAGATGTTAGGAGACACAACATGTAGATTCAACTCCATACTGTGCTTAGTAAATGCAAGAATTATTCTAAATGTATGCAGAAATAGACCTCGCCCTACCTCAAATCACAGTGTCTGCAGCTACCTTTAGGAGGAAAAATTAAAAAAAAAAAAAAAAAAGAAGAAGAGCACTTTGTAGTCCTGGTGTAACTGGTTCACACACAGGTGGGTAAAAATCTGCATCACAACACTGCCTCGGTTCCTTTTTATATGGATGCCTGGTGTTATCCTTAGCTTTCTCATTAATTGGGATGGAACTGCAGCACTGACATCGGTTACATGACGCAAAAAGGGTCATAAAGTGTTAAAGCAAGACCATGGCAACCTTTCCCTGGCTGTACTCTATGCTTTTTCCAGCCAATATCATTCCTCCCTCTGCATTGAAAGCCCTTCCTATTGATACAACTACTCATTGCCTGTTGTAAGTATAAATAATACACTAGGGAACATGTTCCTCCAAGCAGAGTAATGGAAACCAAACAGCTAGCAGTATATCAGCTCCAAACTTAAGGCTTAAAATCCTGTGAATAGACTAAGGTCTTAACTTTATTGAAAAGCCTGTTGCACCTCTACTCTTTGACAGCCAGCTGCATGGTGTGCTTTGTACAACAGAAATCTCCCCTCACACCCAAAATGCCTGTGTGTTGTGGGGTTCCAGATGCAGTACAGGTGTAGAACGTGCAAGTTGGGTGCACCCTTAGCCACTGAAAAGAAACACACTGTGTAAAACAATTTTTCCAACTTGACATAAGCTGACAGTGTCAGCATAATTTTAAGGGTGAATGGAAGCAATACAGACATTTGACTTTCAGAAAGTAAATTGACTGCTTTGGACTGCTCAGCCAGAGTAGTGAGATCTCGTTTACCGCTGGGGTGAGGGGTCAGGACAGCCACAAGCCAGCACCGCTGAGGTCTGCAGCCAGAGACCTGCGTGGCTTTGAGCAGCATGTGCCTTTTGCCCATAGCCCTTTGCCCAGCTGCTCTCCTTGCCTCCACTGAATCCTCTCTTGCTCTTTGCTTCCTCTTTCACAGAGAGCATTAAAAAATATCCCCAGCCTCCCTTTTCCATAGAGAAGTCACTTTCTCTGACATCTCGGGCAAGAGTTGCCAGGGGGAAGCGTTGCCTTCCCAAGGCAGCTGGGCAGGGCCCGGCCTGCACTGCGCAGCCCTGCAGAGCCACCAGGGTGGGCCCACGGCCTCCACCATCCCCAGAAACAAAATAAAAACAAAAATCATTGCACTTCCAGCACCTGAAAGCAGCAGTTACAGTGAAAATAATAATAATAATAAAAAATAAAAACCCTTTTTTTATAAATCTGGCCCTTTCACTGAAATTTTCTTGAAACTTGGGCATCTGTGGGATGTGAGGAAAAAAGAAATAAAAAGCCCCACATGATGGCAACACAAGAGCAAAAAACCTGCTTCCTGTGGCCAGTGCATCTTATCAGGAGCTGGACAGCTTCAGATAACCGGCAGCACACCCAGGAGGAGCCAGCACCGACGCCACGCACAGGAAGAGAGCAGGCCCAAAACGAGCCCAGGAGAAGCTGCTCTGCCGCTGTCAGGGCCTGGGCACCAGGAGGGGGCCTGCGGCTGTGAAGCCCAATTTGTAATTTCCTGCTATCTCCATAGAATGGCTTCCATAAGCAATTAATTCACTTCCAACTAATTAGAAGATGTTTAGCACCTTTAAAAATTAGGTCTTCGTTGCTCTAAAAAATAATAATTCTGTTTGTAGCAGTGAATTTTCCACAAAGTGATAACTGTTTTCTCTGGACTTTAAATCTTTCATTAATGTGATTGCATGGATTAAGGCACAGAAGCTTCAGCAAGAATACAGTTAGTTAAGTCTCTTCAGTTTTATTAAGGAGTACAAAAATTCATGTTTATATAGGTCTGTGCAGGAACCTAACATTTACTAAGATAAATGGTAAGGCAATTACATTCAGTGTTACTGACAGAAAATTATGGAGAACCTTATGTAATCATTCAGTTTCTGCAGATCCACATTTTTTGATGCTAGGCTGCAATCTGTATTTTACGCAGTCATATCCCAATTTCCTCCCTAAGACAAGCTGCAAATTGAGTTTATAGTTTATTTTAATATTTCCTGCCATCAAATTATATGGATAAGAAATCCTGTATACTCGTGCCATAGTCTCATTTCTGATGAAGAAAAGAATGTACAGGCCTGTAGCATAATATTGTCATGCAAGCAGATTTGCGTCTCCCTATCTTAGCTTGCCCAGACTTTGAAATCTTTTAAGGTAAACAACATATTTTTCTTAGGTTAGCTGCAGAAGGAACAGAAAAACTTCACATGTAAAGCTGAGGTATCTCTCAAGATGAACAAAATAACGGTGTGGAATTAAAAAAAAAAAAAAAAAAAGAGAGAGAAAAAAAAAACCACCAAACCAAATACATAGCATGGGTTTGCTTACAGTTCTATTAAGAAATTAAGAACAGTTCTCCAAGCACTTTACTTGGAGACACTAAACAGATCTTTATTTTTTCCTGAGGACAAGTTTTGTGACATGCATGTTTCATTTCATTTCAAACGGAACAAGAAACTACATCACCAAAGACTAAATTCAAAGAAAGAATGTTATCTACATTAAATACTTTTAAAAAAGAAGGAAAATACCCACCACCAGCAAGAGAAAAAAAATAGTCACTGTGCAGAGTGCAGTACAGGAGAGCAAGTTCTCTTCAGGGGATCGGTGAAAGTATTTTGATTTCCTAAGAAAAAGGCTTGATATGAGTAAATGAATGTAAGTGCAAACACAGCGGGACCATAACAACTCCAGTTTCTCCACAGGAATACCAAGGAAACCATAAAAACAAAGTGAAAAACATTTGACGATGATAAACATGCAAGAAAATCATTTGAGGGAAGGATTTTAAACCGGCGTTTTTATATTTTTAATGCAATTAAAATTGTTAAGAAATCAGTGAAACACATGAACTATACATCAGTTGAAATTTCGTAAATTAAATGCTTTCTGCAACAAATATGTAGCAAGAAAAAAATGCTCATTATTTTTATGCTAGATTATATGCAAAGTGCAGAGTGCTATCCAGGGAAAAGCATCTACTAATGGCCAAGATTTAACAGTTGGTAATTTCAGGGTACTTGAAACTTTAATGTGGTCTGTTCTCCTGTCCTCAATGCTTTCTGAAAATCAGGTCCCCTCCAATGTTTCCACAAAAACTGGGGCACATAGAGTAAGTGTCAATTTGTTAAAACTGTGACCTGAAAGTACCTTCAGGAAATAGATAACCTCACAAAGTCTGATGCATATTCTGGATGACTTCAGTGCAAATTTTTAGCAAATACAGAATTAAGTGAAATGTCAAAAAAATGGGTATTTGCAGATAAGTCACATATCCTCAAAATAAAAACTAAAATACAGCATTGTATCTGATAAAGTTCTGAAGAAAAAATCCAACACGTTTACAAAGAGGAGAAACAATCTCCCAGTGCATCACTTGGCAGAATAATCACTAACAAGACAAACAGTGTCAGACATATTAACTGCTTTGGGAAAGTACCAAACTAAATGCCAGAAATGCCCACTGGCTCTCGATCCGACAGTCTAACCATATCGCTGTGTGACACTGAGGAAGTTCTCTCTTCCCACATGATCATGATAACATGGTGCTATTCGTGCTGGCAGCACAGGGCGTAGTGGTGCTATAAAACTAGAAAGTGCTAACTGTTACACTTTTATTACTGTCATTACAAAGCTCTTAATTTTTCATCCAGGAAAGTGTGGGTAATTCTTTGAGAGGCTTTGAATGTACTGGAGTGTAGAAGGTGGCCACAAAAAAAAAAAAAAAAAAAAAAAAAAAAAAAAAAAAAAAAAAAAAAAAGAAAAAAAAAAAAAAAAAAAAAAAAAAAAAAAAAAAAAAAAGAAGAAAGAAAGAAAGAAAGGAAGAAAGAAAGAAAGAAAGAAAGAAAAACAAACAAACAAATAAAAAACTAATGCATTTCAAGGCTGTTTTCCAGGAAAAGTTAGAATGCTCAAAGGTATTTAAATATATACTGGAGAAAGTTTAGATCAGACAAAAAAA